>MJEU01000051.1:0-129631 GCA_001748505.1 Sporisorium iseilematis-ciliati | reverse complement strand
CTCATCCCCACTCTTGCCCGTATCCTCATCCCCCGTCTCCCCACTCCCCACCTTCCTCCTCTCCCGCCTCTCCACCTTCTCCACCCCCGCCGCCCCCTCCTGCGACGCCTTGTTGCTATCCGCCTGCTCCAACACCGGCCTGATCTCCCCCTTCAGCACCTCACCCTGCCTGCCCAACCCCTCCTCCATCGCCGCCTCGTCCTTGAACTCGACGTACGCAAACGGTCGCTGCCTCCTCTGCACCTCCCCTGCATCGCCTTCCTTGCCGCTCGACGCCCCGCGTCGGTGCGGTTTGTCAAAGACGAGCTTGATACCCGAGATGCCAGCGGCTGCGGGTCCGAAGTAGGTGCGCAGTTCGTCCTCGGTAACCGGCAAAGCCTCTTTGAGCTGTGAGACGTACAGCGTGAACGGGTTGCGCTGCTTGCGCGGGCCAGAGGTAGGAGATTTGCGTCCGTCGGTGCCCGAGGTGAAGCCGCCGTCAAAGTCGGAGCGAGAGGCGGCGGATTCGTGGCCGCGCTCGCGCGTGGGGCGTTCCTTTTTCTCCCTGATGGGCTTGGTGGTGGATGCGGTGGCGGCTGCAGCGGTGGTGGGTGCGTTGTTCGCAGCAGGCTTGCCGGCTGGAGCTGGAGCTGGAGCAGCGGTGGCGTTGACGTTGGCAGCAGCAGCGGGTGCAGCACCGTTCGCAGGCTCGATCGACTTGGTGTTGGCAGCTTTGGCAGGTGCGGAAGTCGAACTAGCGTTGCTCTTGTGGTTGTTGTTGGTGGCGGCGGGTGAAGGTGCTGCTGCAGCTGGAGTGACACCCTTGGCCGCAGTGGTCGTGGCTGCTGCTGGAGCAGAGGGGGCAGCAGCAGCAGCTGGAGCAACCGAGCCAGGCGCAGCAGTAGGAGTGACAGCACTCATCGGCTGGCCACTTCGACGGTAAGCAAAGTTGAAACCCTGCGACTTCGTTTCGGCGCTGACCCTGCCGTCCCTGATGCTGAGCACAAGGTTGCCGTAGGCAGCATCGGGCAAGTTCCAGTTCCAAGTGTTCTTCCAAGCTGGTTCCTCGCTGGCTGCACCGGTAGCAGTTGCCGTGGGAGCCACTCGGTTGGCGACGGCCAGCGCATTGTTGAGCAGCAACCTCTGGTTCTCGTCGATGACCGCATCCACCTGAGTCTTGACCGTATCCCAAATCTCTCCGAATGCGTGCTTGGCGTGCTGGAGCTTGTTCCTGTAGTTTTCCGCATCGTGCTGAACGCTGAACTCGTTGTAAGAGACGCCGTATCGGAAGTGAAGACCGGCACTGACGGTGAGATCCGCCTTGAGAGCCAAGGCAAGCTGAGCGAGAATGCCCTCGCGACCAGGCGAGGCGTGTGTGATGAGCAGACGAGTCTCGGTAGGGTCAAACGTCTTTTGCGCCGTATCCACCAACTCGCCAATCTGCAGAGCAGTGGTCCACATCGTACCCTGGCCACCTGCAATCGTTGCCGCACCGTCGCCATTGTCAAACAGTTTGTGAAGGACTACCGCACCACCAAGACCAAAGAGACGCAGACGAATGCCGCCAACCTCGATGGCCTTTGTGGTAGCCTCGTCGAGCACGTGGAGGTTGTTGACCTGGTACTCGCCCGTGCGGAAGCGCTCGAGGATGGCAACATCCTCACAAGCGCCCCAGACGGTGAATACGGGCACCTGCAGCTTGATCTTTCCGGTCAAAAGGTCGGAAAACTCGGAAAGGAGCGAGGCGTGCTGCTGCTGCTGCGCAATGTGCTGACGCATGGCCGCCGCAGAGGAGCCCTTCTCGGTAGCAGCGGGTCCACGAGGCGGGTCAGCGGCGAGCAGCTTGGCACGAAGCGCAGGGTCGATGAGCGTGGAATACTGAACGAGGTGGCGGAGGGTGCGATCGCTGATACGTTCCAAGCTGTTGTTGTCGTAGAAGCCGAAATCGCCGGTGTGGATGATGGCCTGAGCGCGCGTCTCTGCAGCAATCTGGTTGAAGAGGGAAAGGTTGCCGCGAACGTCGGCCACACAGGCGATCCTTCCACCAGGACCATCGATCACGTAGGGAGGTTCCGAGTTGGAAAAGACGGGTTTGACGCCGGGCGTGGCGGGAGCTCTGCTACGGTGCGAAGAGGCCTGGCTAGGAGTGCGGAGGGGCACACCAGCAGAAGAAGGTCGCAAACCGGCGTGGTTCTGAGCGCCAGCAGTAGCAGATGCATCAGACATGGCTGCAGGCGACTTGTGGTGGTGTGCGGGAGATCGAGAGTTGTTGTTGGAGGAGGCCATGATGAAGAAGTCAGAGTGTCACTGGGACTTTTGGAAGGGTGTGTGGGGATGTGCGGTCGAATGAGATGAAGTGAAGGGTATGTTGACCGCTGTCTAGAATGCTGTGGCTGTTGGGTCAAGGGCGATGGGGCGGCGGGTCAGTGACATGAGGAGCGGAAGCAGGAGCGGGACTTGAGATTGACTTACGGTGATGGAAAAGTGCGGCTTGTAGGTGTAACCAAGTCGCTGGTATGCTTGTCACAATGATGTTGACGGTAAGGATGACGATGGTGAATGAAAAGTGCGACGAATCTGCACTGAACTGATTGGCAGCTCGCGGAAGCGGGAATGGTGATGATGGTGATGAAGCAGTTGAAGTGTGTGTCTCTGCGCCGCGTTTCTTTGCTTTCTCGTTTTTAGAGCTTTTGGAATATTTGGCTGAGCCGCTCTGAGCTGCTGCGCTCAGCGTCAAAATTGGAAGGCAACACACACACACACGCCGCGCAGAGAGAGAGACACACGCACATGCACCACGCACGGGCGAGCGACCGCGTGTTGGTCTGCGCATCATCAACCTGTCAACCCTCATCCACAGAGTCACCTCTTGTTGCACACCTTTTGACGCAGATACCTTCCTCGACAAAAGGCTCTTCTGCACAGCCCATGCGTGGCACTCGGTGGGTCCAATGGGTAGGAGATCACAAATGGTCAGTCAAGCGTCTTCCTTTGACGTGCGCAGGTTCAGCAGCTTTTGAACCCTGTCCTGGATCTCTCGTACGAGAAATGTCTCTCCTCTACACTGTTGATAGGACCCTGAATGACTGCTCACACCGTTGCTCACTAACGCCTGAGCAGATGAAGAACAACAAGATGCACGTTCAAGAAGTGATGCTATGAGTACTGGTCCTCAGACAGAAGCAGCTTGCAGGGAAGGGACGTCTTCTGAGAGCATCTATCTGAGAATATTGATGTCTTGGGTCTAGATTGACAATCGAATGTGCCAGACGGTTAAACGGTACAAGTACAAATGAAGGATAGAGCGGGTCGAAAAGTTGATCGCCGATCATGCGTGCGATACCTTCTTGGTGATTCCGAGACGACGCTTCTTGCGGGCAAGTCGCTTTGCGCTCATCTACGGTTGCAGCGGAAGAAGGGGGTAGAAGCAAATTGATCAGCTTCTCTTTCAGAACGCTTGAAATCCAATGGCTGCTTTGAGTACCTACCTTTTGTGCCATGATCTCGAGTCGGGCCTTTTCCTCGGCCATCTGCTTCCTTTCGCGGGTTACTTGCTTCTTCCTGTTGGTGTTGGCGTTAAGTAAGAGGAAGCAAGTAAATCATAACAATGTGCCTTGTCAGCGATCAAATCTCAATAGGCTGGAGAGCTGAGGAGAGCCACTCCGAGTCTTGAGCTGTATCGTCTTGCCCCTCCTCGAACGTGGTGATGCTTACCTTTCAGCCTCGGACTCCTTTTCGGCCTTCATCTCGCGTTCTCTTTGCTTGATCGACTCTTGCTTCCTTCGCTGTTCGAGCTTCTTCTCCCAAGGTGTCGTCTTCTTCTTGCCGGCCAGGGTTCTGCAAACAAGAGGAAGGGTTCGGTTGATCAAGGCAAGCAGTCGTCAATGAGCTGCCCATTAGCAGAGAATGGAGGCGCATTGGCCTTGTCACCAGCAACTTACACTGTGGTGGTGCTCGTGGGCTTGGCAGGAAGCATGTCGCTCGACGAAGATGCTTTGGCGCTCATCTTGTGCAGTCAGAGTGTCCGTTCTGGATGCGATCTAGTTCGGTGTATTCGTCGGATGGGTCGATGACAGAGGTGAACTACGTCGGTGAAGGAACAGAAGAACAACTGCAAAAATCATGACCAAAAAGTCCATCGAAAAAAAGTGTGGAGAAAACTTCGAAAAATTCCAAAAAGTGGAGACTGCACACTGTGGGAACTCAGCAGCATTCCGCGCTCTGCAAGCGAAAAAAAAATCCCTTTCTTCTTGCCAAAATTCCCATTTTGCGATCTCAGCTGCAGCTGAGCCACAGAGTACAGCAGCACAACAGCGAATCGTTGCTGGTTGGCTGAGTCGCGCATTCTTTTTTGAGATTTTCTTTTTCTGAGTCGAGGAAGAGAAAGAGAGGAACTGCAACCGCCCTTCCTTCGCTGCTGCGAGTTGCATGATCAAACTCAAATTGATCCTGACTCTGTTCCACCAAATCGTGTTTCTCTACCATCGTTCGACCGCAACCTCAGGTCGTAGCATTCACCGCTAGATACGCATATCAGCGGCAGGAAGGGAAGGAAACCAGTCAGCGTCTACGCACTTGTCACTGCAGACGCTTCTGAGCGCTACATCGAATCCAGCAAGGTCCTCTCACTCATACACACACCGCAAGGTCCACCGGCTTTCGCCTCACAATGGGAAAGAAGAAGGGCGCCAAGAAGGGCGGTGCCGATGACTTCTGGGATGAAGCCGGCGAGTCCATCGGCAACAACAACGCTGCCACCAATGGTCACGATGACGAAGACGAAGTTCCCACTCACAAGGCGAAGAACCTCTTTGCTGCAATGTCACTCGACGATGGCGCAGATGATCAGGACGAAGATGAAGACGAGCAAGATCAAGAGCCAGCAGCACCCGCCAAGAAGGACAACAAGAAGGCCGCTGCCAAGCCCGCTCCAACACCAGCACCTGCCGACGATGACGACGACGACAACTACGGCCTGATGGGTGCCATCAAAACTGCCAACAAAAAAGGGAAGAAGGATAAGAAGAAAAAGAAGAAGAACGACGACTTTGACTTTGACGAGTTTGGAGAAGATGTCAGCGGCAATGCTGCAGCAGCTCCTGCCGATGCTGACGCCGACGCCGAGCAAGACCTCGCCAGCAAGGCTCCTGTCCAAGGCACCATCGACGATATGCTCGACGACGAGTTCCCCGAGGATAAGCCAAAGAAGAAGGGCGGCGCCCAAAAGCAAAACCAACAAGCGGACGACGCCGGTGACGACGATGCCGAAGACGATGGTGCTCCTCGTATCCTGACCAAGAAGGAGAAGGAGAAGCTCAAGAAGGAGAAGGAGAAGGCCAAGAAGAAGGCGCAAGCTGCTGCCAAGAAGGCCGCTCAACCAGCCAAGCAGGACACACCAGACGCCGATGCTGACAACGATGACGCTGCCAGCGACAGGAAGAAGGGCGGCAAGGCTGCTGAGCCTGCCCCTGCAGCTACACCCGCACCTTCCGCCGCTCCCAAGAAGGTCAACCCTAAGCTCGCCGCTCTCCAAGCCCGCATTGCCGCCCAAAAGAAGGCCGAAGAGGAGGCAGAACAAGCCAGGCTCGAAGCCATCCGTGCAGAGGAGGAGCGCGAGCGTCTAGAGAAGGAGGAAGAGGAGCGCAAGGAAGCAGCCAAGAAAGCCAAGAAGGAGAAAGAGAAGGCCAAGAAGGAGCAGCTCAAGAAGGAGGGCAAGTTCTTGACGCCCAAGCAGAAGGCTGAGAAAGCTGCCGCCGAGGCCAGGATGCAGGCCATGATTCAAGCCGGTCACATCAAGGTCGAGGGTCTCGAGAACCGCGAAGCAGGTGCCAAGCCTGGCGCAAAGAAGCGTGCTGTCGTCGACAACCGAAAGAAGAAGGGTCCCCAGAAGCGCGACGGTGGTCTCACCATCCCCGAACCTGTGGCTGCCGATGACAAGGAAGAGGGCAAGGAGCAAGCCGAGGCTGCCGCTGCCGACAAGGAGCCAGAGACCGCTCAGAAGGACGCAGAGGCTACCAAGGCCGACGAGCCTGCCGCTGCTGCCGAGGAGGAAGAGGAGGACGTCAAGGACAGCTGGGATGCAGAATCCGAAGACGAGGATGTCAAGGACAGTTGGGACGCCGACTCGGACGACGAAAAGCCTGCCGCTCCTGCCTCGAAAGACACTGCCAAGTCGGAAGCCGCCAAGACCAACGGCAAGGATGCGAGCAAGGTCAAGCAGGCCTCGAAGGAGGAGGAAGATGAGGAAGAGGACGATGATGATGAGGACGACGATGACGAGTCTGACAGCGATGACGACGACGACTCGGACTCCGATTCAGACGATGACGACGGCCTCACCTCGGCCCAGCGTCAGGCTGCCGAAAAGAAGGCTGCCGCTGCCGAGCGCAGAAAGGAGCGCACCGAGCAGGCCATGGCTGCACGAAGCCGTGACGACCTTCGTTCGCCCATTTGCTGTATTCTTGGACACGTCGACACGGGTAAGACCAAGCTGCTCGACAAGATTCGTCAGACCAACGTTCAGGAGGGCGAAGCCGGTGGTATCACGCAACAGATCGGTGCTACCTACTTCCCCACCGAGGTTCTCCAGTCCAAGACCGCCGTGCTCGACAAGGAGTCGCCGTTCGAGTACAAGGTGCCCGGTCTCCTTGTCATCGACACCCCAGGACACGAGTCGTTCACCAACTTGCGAACCCGTGGTTCGTCGCTCTGCAACATCGCCATTCTCGTCGTCGATATCATGCACGGTCTCGAACCCCAGACCATCGAGTCGATCCGTCTGCTCAGGGACAAGAAGACTCCCTTCATCGTCGCCCTCAACAAGATCGACCGTCTCTACGGCTGGGAGGCTGTCCCCAACAACGCCTTCCGTGACAGCTTGGCCAAGCAGCAGCGTGCCACCCGCAACGAGTTCGAGGAGCGAACCAACCAGGTCATCGTCCAGTTCGCCGAGCAGGGTCTCAACGCCGTACCCTACTACGACAACAAGAACATGGGTCGAAACGTCAGCTTGGTTCCCACCTCGGCTCACACCGGTGAAGGTATCCCAGACATGCTGCGTCTCATCATCGAGCTCACCCAGACGCGTATGAGCGAGAAGCTCATGTACCTCTCCGAGCTCGAGTGCACCGTCCTCGAAGTCAAGGTCATTGAAGGTCTCGGTACCACCATCGATGTTGTGCTTTCCAACGGTGTCATGCACGAGGGTGATCGTATCGTCGTCTGTGGTCTCAATGGACCCATCGTCACACAAGTCCGAGCGTTGCTCACACCACAGCCGCTCAAGGAGATGCGAGTCAAGGGTGCGTACGTGCACCACAAGATGGTCAAGGCGGCGCTCGGTGTCAAGATTGCTGCTCCTGATCTCGAAAAGGCCATTGCCGGTTCCAGGCTGCTGGTCGTTGGTCCCGATGATGACGAAGAGGATCTCAAGGACGAGGTCATGAGTGACCTCAGCTCGCTCATGAACTCGATCGACACTTCTGGCCGCGGTGTCTGCGTGCAGGCGTCCACCCTTGGTTCGCTCGAGGCGCTGCTCGAGTTCCTGCGCGTCAGCAAGATTCCTGTCAACGGCATCAACATCGGCCCCGTTTTCAAGAAGGATGTGGTGCGATGTTCCACCATGCTTGAAAAGGCCAAGGAGTTGGCCGTCATCTTGGCGTTCGATGTGCCCGTCGACAAGGAAGCCGAGAAGCTCGCCGAGGAGCTTGGCATCAAGATCTTCACTGCCAAGATCATCTACCATCTCGAGAACGACTTCACCAAGTACCACAAGGAGGTCATGGACGGCAAGAAGAAGGAAGCCTCGGGTACTGCCGTGTGGCCATGCCGACTCAAGACGATTGCATGCTTCGCCAAGCGTGACCCCATCATCTTGGGTTGTGACATCATCGACGGTTCGCTGCGTGTCGGAACACCGCTTGCCGTGGTCAAGACCGACCCGACAACACGAAAGAAGACCGTTGTACACCTCGGTAAGGTCACGTCGCTCGAGATTAACCACAAGGAGCGTGATGTGGTGCTCAAGAAGGACGTCGGTGGTGGTGTTGCGGTCAAGATCGAGCATGCGGTTCACGAATCGGCCAAGATGTTTGGTCGTCACTTTGAGGAGAACGACGTCATCATCTCGCACATCAGCCGAGCTTCGATCGATGCACTCAAGGCACACTTCTGGGATGGTATCTCGACGGATGAGAAGAAGCTCATCAAGAAGCTCAAGGGTGAGCTCGACATTCCGTAAAGAGAAGGGCTCGTCCCGATCTCTCTTGAGGAAAGCACACCAAAATCGCACATCACGGAAGTCTCCTACTGCATTGATTTGTCCTCTGCGTGCACCTTTGTATATATCATGCGCCTGCTTTGGAATCAGACCGCATCCAGCCCCAAACCTGACCGCACTAGCGCCTTTGTGACCGCTTCGTCTTGAGAATGGTGTCAACTCGTTTGCGAGAAATATGTTGTTTAGGACATATCAGTATATGTACGCAATGACAGGTGAGGTAGTCAACAAATTCCATCCCGGCTAGCTCAGTCGGTAGAGCGTCAGACTCTTATTCAAGGGTTTCCGAGTTTGTCTCGGAGTTTATCTGAATGTCGTGGGTTCGAGCCCCACGTTGGGAGATTTTTTTTTTGAACTTTTTTTTGGCAGCTCTCGTTGAGCCTCTTTCATTCTGTTTCAGCATCATGATACTGCGGTGATCTTGTCAGACAACGACGCCATTGACTAACGAGGAATACGAATGGTCGCCAAAAACTCGATCACTTGTTGTCAATCCTTTTAGCTGGTTGGGTTGCGTCACCAAACTCCGTCAGTGCCCACGTTGTGACTACCCAACCTACGGTTGCCATACAGTAAGTGGCACCCACGGTAACCCTTATTCCCCACCCTTCCAAGATTTGGTGCTACTTACCAAGCTCATGTGCGTTGGCGCAATGAAGCTGCCGTCCCAAATGAGTTAGGGGTGAATGATTTTTTGCTTGTTACGATGAATGCACTTTTGTTTGCTCATTGAAGTTCATCTACCGCAACAACCCATTTTTGTTGACTGAGTTCATTGTAAGCTGCCAGCAAGCAATGCGAACAATACTGGTCCCACTCGGCTGTGCTTTTTGTTGCTGTCATCACGCCCTCAACATGTTCCAATCCCGCCAACCCTCTTCATCGATGAGCAAGAAAAAAACTTCTCCGATCGCGCCGACAATGCGTCCTTGAAGACAGTGCTGAGTAGCCACTTTCTTGCAACCCACGATGATAGTCGACAAAGGCTCGGGATGAAGTGTGAAGAGGGCAAAGAGTAGCACGACAATACTAGCAAAACTGGTTATGCGAACTTCAGCAGTCACTTGATGCATTAGCTCCATTGTGTTTCTAAAGAGCCACGCAGTTCGTGTCTTCCGATTGTCTCCAAGTGGGCTTTTGCAACAAGTCGCAAAAGCTATATATCAAGGACGTTTATCGACGTCAAAATGTCCCCCCCCTCCCCTCTTCCCTAAATCCTCATCCTCGCTTCGCTTCCCCCTCTCGCAGCAAGACGCTTCTGGCAAGTATGAAGCTCACAACTTACTTTGTAGCGCTGGCGCTCTGCGCTTCGGCTGTCACTATGGCAGCTCCCATGCCCATGCCCGTTGGGGGTGAACAAGAAGCGGTTAGTAAAGTAGCGACTTGGGGCGAAAAATTCAAGAAGGGCCTCGGAAAGCTCAGATCATCGAACTATCGCAGCAAAGCATCGGCGTCTCGCGACGTAGGATCCAGCTTCCGCGAAGCAGAACCTAGCTTCGGAACCGCTAGCCTTCACCCCGACGAAATCAGCTACGAGCGAGTTCCTATTCCTTCGCATCGATCAAGCCCTTCTCCTGAGAGGGTGGCTCCTAATGCTTCTCCAGAAGGCGAACACGTTGAAACGACTCCCGAGCCCATGGCTCATCGCCCTCCCCCCGCTCCGGAACACCCTCGGGGTCCATACCCTCCCCCCGCTCCAGAACACTACTCTCGGGGTCCATACCCTCCTCAGCCTGGGTTCCACCCTCCTCCCGCTCCGGAGTACTACCCTCGGGTTCCATTCCCTCCTCAGCCTGGGTTCCACCCCCCGTCTTACGCACCGCCTCCCCCTCAGTACCCGGCTCATGGAGGGTACGGTCATTCTGAACAGGGTGCCGCTGCAGCATACGGTTATCCTGCACACGGTGGCGCTGGAGGATACGGCTATCCCGGACACGGTTACGCTCCACAGCCCGTTCATGCCACGTCTGTACACCCCTCCGACGTCAGTTTCAGGTACCTTGAGGATAACGATCGTACTTCTGTGGATTACTGGTTCCCTCAGGTGGTGGACTCGCACAGCTATCCACATGGAGCTCAGGGCGTTCCCTCGGCGTTTCAGGCAAACCACCCTCCGTACCACCCTCCGTACTATCATCCTTATAGTAAGTACTAAATC
Organism: Sporisorium iseilematis-ciliati; assembly: GCA_001748505.1. NCBI lineage: Eukaryota > Fungi > Basidiomycota > Ustilaginomycetes > Ustilaginales > Ustilaginaceae > Sporisorium > Sporisorium iseilematis-ciliati. The sequence goes on along the minus strand of MJEU01000051.1, from coordinate 119,216 downwards.
AGAAAGTCGTATTGCTTTCGAGGGAAGCCAGTTGTAATTGTGAGAGATCGACTGACTCGTTTTGACGTCGACTTGCCTCCTCCGTCTTCGAACGACATTTTAGAGTAGAAACCTGACCCGCGGGATCGCGTCGAGCCACAGCCACAGCAGGGGGAGCGCTACCACGATCGTGCTTGCGCTCTTGAAAATGGGCATAGCATGTTGCTCAGTTGCCCACGCTCTTCTCTTGGTGAACGTCTCCGAAGCGACTCAATACGTTTGTTTTTCGGCGCCCTCGATTCTCCTCTATATTCCTTCCGCACCTCTCTTGCCTTTTCTCTATTCAGTCTTCTTCGTTTAATTGTCCCTCTTTTCTCATTCTCTCACGACTCTGCTCGCCTCGATTTCTTATGCTCTTGTTATCTCTTTCCCCCTTTCACTTACGGTCCAGCTTCAAAAATCACTCTGTCATGCAATCTTTTTCTACCTCTTCACATCGATTCGCGATCTGTTGAATGCTGCGCTTTGAGTAATGAGAAAAAAAAGTAGGCTCGAATGTACGAGATGAGGCTGTGGGTACTGTGCTCGGTTGGTTCAATCCTTCGCACATAAAGCCGTTTCGAATTGTTCTCGCTGTCGTTGCCTCACACACGTTGACAATGACTTTGTCCGTCTGAGAAGTACAAGACGATGATGTGGGCGTTGCGCTCAAATCATTCAGCTAATTGCGTCGAGTGGGAAGGCGCTGCAACTGTTTTCGTTGTCATGGCTGTACCTCATTGCGGTAACCTCGTTGACCTTATGTATTTTCTCCCACAAGCTGCAAACCCGCCAACTGATCCTATGGATGAAGCAGATTGAAAAGCCTCCGATCGCAGCCCAAATTTACGCAACCCACCGTAACTGAAGTGTGACGAGCGAGATCACAATGCTGCTGACAATCAAGTGAGATCCACAGCTATGCTTCGCTGTGACGATGTAACGCTGTAACGGAGTGACGCTGTGAAGGAGTCATACTCCTTGTGCGATGCAGTGGGCTGCCGGGACTGAATAGGTATATAAAAAGGTCTTTTGTCGATTTCAGACATTATTCGCTCAGTCAACATCCCAACTTCCTCGTCTTCGTCTCCGGAGCAGCAAGGATCTTCGACAAGCATGAAGCTCACCACTTCTTTTGTAGCGCTGGCGCTCTCCGCCTCGGCTGTCACCATGGCAGCTCCCGTTCCGCCAGTGGGCGGTGGGATGTGGAAGACGATAGGGAAAGCACTCTCCTTAAAAGGCTCGGGATCTAGCAAGGCGGCCTCCGAAGCTAGCAATCACGGCGCTGCTGCCTTTCGACCCGAAGAATACGGACATGATCGAGACTTTGTTCATTCGGCTGGATCAAGTCCCGATCGTGCGTCGTCACGTCAGTCGAGCGAGCCGGGTAGCCCTGCTTCCGAACGAGAGGAGGCGCTGCAAGAGGAGGCGCTACGCAGGCTACAGGCGCTCCGGGGATCGCCGGCGCAGCCTCCTCATGTTCCCCCCTACATTCCTCAAAGCGCGCCTCGTCAAGGTCCTCAGAGTTTATCTCGTGAGCCCTTTAATGAAGGAAGCTACGTTGGTATGATTCACGAAGTTCCCACTGGTGTTACTCACCCTCCTCCTGCCAATGTATACCGCCCGCAGCATGGGTACCAGCAGCCCGCGTACCAGCACCCTGGATTCCAGCAGCCTGCGTATCAGCATCCTGGATTCCAGCAGCATGCGCCTTACCAGCAGCCTGCGACTCATTACCCGCCGCCTACGACCTATCCTCAAGTCAGTCACGGCCACGGAGAGTTCCCTTCTGCCGCCCCTGCTTACTGGAGATACCCTCAAGGCGGCGCTGGGCAGAGCCGAGGTCCTCCGAAAGCACCCGACGTCCATTACGGCTCGTTTCTCAACGCCCATAACAATGATTGTAAGTGACGGTTGGCAGAAAGAAGCTCACCGTTGGCTCGAAACTATTTGACTGACTTAACCCTCATGAACTTTGCTCTCTCCCTCCCTTGAAAATCAAACAGACTACATGGAAGGCCCGCCTGGTGTCAAGATCGAACCGCCGCAACCGCAAATGCCGGGCGATAACCATTATGCGCCCTACGGTTACGGCCCTGGCCAGTGGGGTCACTTTAATTAGTTGCCGACATCACATCTCTTGTGTTGAGTATCTCCGAAGATACTCCAAAAAAAAAAGAATCTGCTTTCATGCGCCCTCTCTCTCTACCTCTCTCTACTTTCCGCTGCCTTTTATCTATTCTCTCATCCCCGTCTCCTTCTCACGTTCTCACGTTCTCTCGTCTCTTCCTCTCATGTTTCTCTTCTTCTCTATGAATTTCGCACACGATTCCACTTTTGAGATCGTTCTCATGTTCTTTCAGCAATTTCACCCCTTTCCCCTCATCATCTGGCTGAGCGTCGCATGCTGAATGTGTGAGCGGATTGATTGCAGCGGAGAACTAGGGTGAGCTCTGCAAGCTCGACGAATCTTTCTTTCCGCCGTAAAGCTGGCTGGACGGGCGTCACAAAGAGGAAAAACTTTTGCACGCTAGGCGATGGCCAGCCCAGCCGCGAAGAGAGATCGGCTGGACGAGACACATCAGTTCAGCATACTTTGTGAAGGCGAGAGACAAGCTTGGCTCGTTCACACTCTCGCTCTGTCGCACGAGATACTCCTGCCTTCAAGTGCTGCGCTCCGAGTGCTGAGATGAAAGTCTTGTTGCAAGGTGGGGCTGTTGCGCTCGATCGGATTCGGGCCTTTTTGGCACAGCAAGCCGTTGCAACTGTTCTCGTTGTCACCATTCTCCCACAAGCTGTCAACCCGCCAACGTATCTCATGTATGAAGGTCGTTGTCTTGTGACAGTAGCAAAGTCATGCAAGGCAGCTACAAACAAAGAACTTTGTTCATGTCCCACCGTGGTGACGAAGAATTGAAATGTGACGATGGTGGACGTTGTCTTGTTTGCGCGATCATGCAGAGCAGTTACGCCGTATTTGATGAAGAAGAGTTGAAATGAAATGTGACGAATGTGAAGTAAATGGCCGTGCTGCTGTCAAACAGACCGAGCGGGCTCCTGAGCCAATGCTCTAGCTCTGCAGGGACACGCAGCTCTGTTGGCCAGGCTTGTCAACAGATCGAGACGGTACATAAAAAGGCCATTTGTCGATGTGAGACGAGGATTGTTCCCCAATCTTCCCAAGCTATTCTTCCCCTCTACAAATTCCCCTGGAAAACATGAAGCTCGCCGCTATCTTCGTAGCGCTGGCGCTCTGCGCTTCATCCGTCACCATGGCAGCTCCCTTGCCCAAGCCTGGAGGCGAAGAACAGGCCGGCGAAGCTCTGGAAGGGGCTCTGCAGTCCTTTGATCATGGCGGCTCAAGCTCCGGTTGGGCAACTTCGGAAGTCAGCAACTATGGAAGCTACGGAAGCTCCTGGACGCATCACCCGCCGCCGACTCCTTACACAACTGCTCCTAATTCTCCTGAGCGAAGTCAATCGCCTGTGTACCGCTATGTTGAACCACCTGTAGTTCCTGGCTACAACGGTCCTAGATATGGAGGTTGGGTAAGCGACGCTCCCCACAAACCTGTGACCCCGGCCGATTACAACTGGTATGGCTATCAATACGAGCCTGATCACGCCCACCCCTACCAGAGGTCGGCCAGTGAAATCGGATCCAACCATCGTAAGTAACAAGTGGCATGGGTCTACTGCTCTGCATCTCACCAGTCCTCCCAGAAGACCAACTAACATCGCCTACCGATTGTCTCACTACCTTGGGACTGACAGACTTCTTCAACGGAGCCCCCGGCGAGCCTGTCAAGGAAGAGGGGCCGATCCCTCCCATCAGCGCACGTGGCCAACCGGTTCATTCACCTAACATGTACCCTTACGACTACACTCCCTATTACCCTCCCCACAACCCCAACGCCTGGCCAAAGCAGGGTTGAAGGTAGTAGTATCGTCGTCGAGATCGCCGTACTTCTCGCAATCGTCGCTGAAGTCACTCGCAAGCTACTTGTGTAGGACTCTCGCTCTACACTTCCTACCCTATTTGATCGCGTCTTTGATCCTTTTTGCTGTCTCTCTTCACTGCCCCATGTCCATCTGTCTCGTCTCACGCCTTCATGCATTTTCATGTCTCTTCATCCAATTCAATTCCCCTCTTCACGTTTACGCCTTTGAACGCAGTGTTTTGAGCGTCGAGCAGAGGATTTTCCTTGATTGAAAGCCGAAGGAACATACCGTGCTGGAGCATTGAATTCGCTGAGCTAATCGTACGGAAAGCCGTCTACCGCAGCAACATCCACAAGTGCTCGAAGCTTCGCCAGTTCGGTGGGCCAGTTCGGTGGGACACTTTTCAACTCGGATAATACGGTCTATCAGCGACCGCTGGCATCACTCGGACCGTGAAGTCCGCTACTTCCGGCAGCATGCTCGCAACCGACCCGCCGCTCAACCTCACAGTAGATCAGCGGTGCAGTTGCGTGGGTCGTTGGTGGGGAAAGCGATGATGCAAGCCACAGGAAATACGGTTGCACACGTTGATGAGGATTAAGGTGTGCGGGCCAAGTCGGTGTTCGCAACCCGCAGCTCATTAGGGCTCTTGCACGTTGTTTTCATGCGTCGAGGCGCGGTGGGACCTATTCGCCTCAAGGGGGATCTGGACGCAGTGTTGCTCGTGTTGAAGAGGTAGGCGTACAGCCGGCGTGGGTTGTTCGGTCTCCGCATGCCGCAGCCACTGCTTTAGCGCACGGTGTGGGTCATGTGCAACACGTGTTTCTCATGCGCCAAGTCCGTTGGTGCTGCAGGTCTAAACACCGTTGACCGTGAAGCTGGAGGCGCACGGTGGTGGGCCTGCCGCACAACTTGTGGGTGATGTTCGTTCGGCCCGATATTTTGCACCAAGTACGGTGGCGGCTTTTTTGGGAGGTCTAGATGTATTGTTGTTGAGCAAAAGCTTGTTACACAAGGATTTGTCTGCGGCAATCTCATCTCAATGCAAGAGAGAGTAACTAAACGCTAGACCGTTGAGCGGCTGTTGCTTGCGAACAACGGCTTCTCTCACACCCACCAATTGCAAAGTGCGATACTCTCGTCCGAGGTCTACACGACCCCCCGCTCGCTAGGCCTAGAGCCTTCTGCTGTGCTTCATGTGGCCCACTGTTCGTGGAGAGGAATACTTCCGCCTCAGCTTCATGAGCGGAATGTAAAAGGCATATATAGGCCACCTTCTTTCCTCTGCTCGAATTTTCCTCAGGCAACCCTCTACTCTGCTCTATATTCAAAGTCCACACAACACGTACTCCTTGCAAGACCTCAAAGCGATGCGATTCTCCGTCATTCTTGCCTTGGTCGTTCTGGCCACCGCCAAGGTCTTTGCTGCTCCCGTAAATCCAGAAGAGGTCGAAGGGTTTATCAAGGAAGCACAAGAAGGGGTTTCTAGACTCAATCTAGCTCCCCGTCCAGCTCCGCCTATGGGCGGCAACCGGCCTCCTCCTTTCGTGAATCTCCAACGTGAACCCCTTCAAGACTTTGGAACCCGCTATGAGTGGACTCGGGAAGGACCGGTGCCAATTCCTGATGCCCCTCGAGGTGGTGCATCCTCGATCAACGAGAGGACTAAATCCGACGAATCATCTCCTTCTGACAGGTGGTCTAAGCTTCTGAAATCCATCAAAAAGTCGCCCGGGTCGAAGTCACCCGGGGCGAAATTCAGAACGACCGTCAAGCTGGCGATAGAGAGGAACGAGGCGGAGAAAGCAGCGGCTCAGGCAGAACGTAGTGGTACCATCAACAATGAGGAGACGATGGACACCGCTCAGAGCAGTGCTCGTACATGGCCGTACTACCGCCACCCTTGAAGCAGAGATCATGATTTATTCAGGCTTCCGTGTGGTGCACGTGGGACGAAACGCGGAATGGATCGCCGGCTCACCACCTCTACACAAGCGAGAAGCACTTCTCTCTTCTCAAGGGCGGCCGACCTGTAGTGAAACCGCAATACTCCTATTACTGTACTTGAACTCGTCTTTCCCGTTCTCATATTTCCTACGTATCACCTTCATGCTCGTCTTTCTTCGATTCCTTCCTCATCATGATCCGCGTCTAACGACTATTAAGAATGCCATGCCCATAAACCAAAGCTGTTCTGACGCAAAATTGTGCTGGAGTTGCTCACCTTGAATCGGCAGGCGCGTTTTACAGCAAGTGTGGGCTATTCGGTCCTCGTATGCCGCAGCCACAGTACCACCAACACAAGATGTGGGTGATGAAAAAGTGATATGCAACCACGAGTCTCCCGCATCCGCCAAGTTCCGCGGCACCTTGTCACCACAGCAGTCCCAGGCGCCGTCGAACATGGTGGAGTTGTGCGCCTACAGCGGTGGTCAACCTCACAATCTGCAGCGCGATACGCAATGTGGGTGATGCTCGGCACGCCCTCATCCGAATCTCATGCGCCAAGAATGGTGGTTACTCTTTCGTTCAGGAGGTTCAGTTGTTGAGCAAAGACTTCGTCTGCGGGAATCTCATGATGTTTTAGGGGAGTTAGGGAAGAGCACGATTGGTTGGATGTTGCACACGAACAATGATTTCTTGCACCCACCCTGCCAACGTAAAGCAAACATTTGCCTTGCAGCTAGGTCGATCCACTCAGAGTAGCGTCAAAGCTATATATAGTGTCGCTCCCTTCACTCTACTCTTTGATCTTCACACCCAAAACCCTTTCTCCCCAGTCTAGATCGAAGACACTGCAGGGCAAGCCTTTTTCGCGATGCGAATCTCTCTCCTTCTCGCACTGGTCGTGCTGGCCACGACGGTTCTTGCTGCACCGGGTTACGGCTCTGTTGAAGAAGTCAATAGGGCAATCGAGGCAGCATCGAAAGGCATCGAAAGCAGTTTTACTGGACTGTCCCTCGAAGAGAGCGCTTCTCGAGGAATTTTGGGTAGCCGTCCTGCTGCGCTCACCACCGAACACCAGCCTCTCCGTCCACAGCGTGAATTCATCCAGACGCCTGACGGATTGGTCGAAGTTCCTAAGGCTCCTCGTAGGCCTAACCCTCCGTCCAAAAGCTTCGAGAGATCTTTGAGGTTTAAGCTCCCGAAGTTCAAAGGAACAGCAGAGACCGACAGATCGGTCATCGCCAAGAACACTGCCAAAGCGATCCAGATCGAACAGGCGGAACGGGCCAGACGAGAGGCAGAGGCGGCAGCATATGAAGAAGCTACACGTGGTCACTTGTTGCCTTTCCCGCCTGGTCAGGGCAGCAGCCAAGGATGGAAGCGCTACCCCGGTAACCAATCTTAGAAGGCCGCGCTGACGACCACTCTCGGGGAACTGAACTGCGTAATCGACTGCTCGACCCACCGTCCAGACAAAGCACCTTTCGACCCTCCTCGAGTACTGCTCACCGGTGGCGAACAACCGGTTCATCTTCTCTTTCACACCCGCCCATCCTTCCTTTTTCGTTCTTCGCCGGTCGAACGACGACCAGCAACGCAATTCCCAGCAATACTACACATCAACATGCTTTGTGCATCTGAGCTTTCTCCGGTCGTCGACCATCTTGCCTTTATGAGATGAAGTTCGTCGTGCATTCACGCCTGCCCCAGATCCACTTGCTGCCCTCGGCGTGGTTGAAGAGCCGAACCTCGTTGCTCATACTCTGCTAGCGCGCTTGACGCGCGTGTCACAACCGTCCAAATGAAACCCTCGGCATCACTCTTTTCGCTCGCTTGTCAACGTTGACCGGACACCCATGCATCCGGCGTCCTTATCGGCACGAGTGGCGGAGCAACTGAAGTGGCATTCCGGGCGATCTCGTTCCCACCTCTCGTTGAGAGCGCCACAAAGCACCGGTGCCGATTTGCCCGTCTGCGGACTACGAGGATGACGGCGAGCGGGTGCCGAATCGAGGCTCGTTCGGTGCACATCGTTGACCGGCAAATGTCTTGATGAAGCCCCTTTCGAGGCTTTGTGAGGTGTGAGCTGGAGTATGCTATAAAAAGTGGCGTCGATGCTTGGTTTGGGTTGTGACTGTTGAAGGTTTGCCTTTGTTTCCTCTTCAAACTTCCCTGTTGCTCGTTCCTCGCGGGTGTACTTCCTTGAAACCTCCTCCGAAGAAGCTTATACTTTCTCAGGTACCGGCCTAGATCGTCTCGCTGTTGATCCGGCGGCTACCTGTCGGAGTGAGTTGGATATAAGCGAGACTGCGTGACTATCAGAGCGCGAGTCGGTCGTTGGTCTGGTTCAGAGCGGTCTACGAACCCAACTCTCGCTTCTATCGTCGAGCACACCAGTCATCTTAGCACCCTTCCCTTTGCGGATCACAACTCGCCATGTGCTTCCTCAACCGCATCCGTACGCTCACACTCAGCATCCTCCTGACCATCTTCATCACCACGCCTTTCCTCACCCACGCCCTCCCCTTCGCCGGCGACGCCGACCTCCTCGAATCCACCCTCTCCGACTCAACCTCGCTTCTCGAATCCGCGCTCTCCTCGCCTCCTCCCTCCCCCTCCTCCTCTTCCGGCAGCAGCTCCGCCACCGACTTCCCCATCTGGTCTCGATCCGGCTCCTGGCTCGGCTTCCGCTCGTTCGAACACGAATCGCACGTCAAGCCCATCTTCCCACCCGAGTACTACTCCGACTGGCACCTCACCAACTCCCCCATCCGAGGCGTCGTGACCGACCAGAATGCGAAAAACCGGTTGGGCATCACAGCAAAAGACCTCGATACCGCATTTCAAGAGAAAATCCTGAAAAGTCCAAAGCGAACGTACGAAACGTCCAACAGCGGCAGATACGAAGTGGTGCAGCAGGAGATGGAGGCAGAGAGGAGGTATCTGGAAGCTCAGGCGAGGTGGCACGCCGAACAAGAGGAGAAGCGAGCCAAGTGGCGTGCTGATCAACGAGCAAGATGGGATGAATGGGATCAAGAGCGCGAAGAAACACGGACTGAGACGGCCAGAGCAGCAGAGGCTGACAGACGAGCTGCAAGGAGAAGACTGCAGCAACAGGAACAGCGGTTTAGAGAGATGGCGATCGAAGAACCTGAAAAAGAAGAGCTTCACAGTTGGCAGGAGTCACGAGCTTTCACTGAGCCGAGATAGATGTGCACAAGTTCCAGTCCTCCCTGTCGCACCAACATAGTACAGCATCTCAGCAATCTTCTCACGCTCCGTTCAAAAGGTTTGCAATCACATCTTGCTTCACCGCCAAACACTATCGAGAAAGGGAAACAAAGACTGATATTTCAATCTCTTACTTTTTTGGGTTGTGCGTGTAGTAGTGCAATAGTCAAGAGCATGTCACCATGCCCTGACAATGATTGGTAACGGCGAGATATGTGTGTGTTTGAGTGGACATCTTCTGAAAAGATTCCAAAAAGTACATGTAGGTGAACAAAAGGGCAAGAGAGAGACTGCGCCGTTTCCATACAGCCTCTTCTGCTTCTGCGAAGGGAAGTGAAAAGAAGAGAAACGATAACCAATGGAGAACAAGGAGAACAAAAAGCCGAGAAACAGAATGAAGGTCGAGAGAAACTCTTCACTGCGTTTAGGCGTCCTTGGTCTTGATGGTACCGCGGATAAGACCGGTACGACGAGCGGCGATGAGACCGACCTTCTGACCGGCGGGAGCGAAGCGCGAACGGGTGGAGGGCTTGCCGATGTGCTGGTGGTTACCACCACCGTGAGGGTGGTCGACGGGGTTCATAGCCACACCACGAGTGCGGGGCCACGAGTTCCTCTTGACCTTGAACTTGTGGTGAGCACGACCGGCCTTGAGCAAGGGCTTGTCGATACGTCCACCGCCGGCAACGATACCGATGGTGGCACGCGAGGTCGAGGGGACGGTCTTCTTGGCACCGGAGGGGAGACGGATACGCGAGGTCTTGCCGTTGGGGTCGTGGCCAATGATGGTGGCGTAGTTACCCGAGGTACGGGCGAGCGAACCACGGTCACCGGACTTCTCCTCGACGTTGCAGACGATGGTACCTTCGGGGAGCGAAGAGAGGGGGAGAACGTTGGCAACGTTGAGAGCGGCCTTCTTACCGCAGTAGACGAACTGGCCGGTGGAGAGACCCTCGGTAGCGACGAAGGTCTCGACACGGGTGCGGTACTTGTAAGGGTCACGGAAGGCAACCTTGGCAAGGGGGGCACCACTGAAGACGAGAAGGTAACGGAAAATGTGGTGGGATGAAAGTCAGTATCAGATTGAAAGCGAAAAGAGCTTTTGTCAAGCATCGAGTGCAGCATCACAGCATAAAAAGCGAAGCAAAGCAAAGCAGAGGATTGGTCGAACAGTCGAGGAGGCAGTCGAGGGTGCGAATGCAATGTGTCGAGACAGTAATCGTTGCCGATGGCATCGTGGAGGACGTCTGAAGCGAAAGGGCGATGCAGTGTCCAAGTTGCAACGTGATGATCTGTATGATGCGGGTGTAGGTCAGAACTGTGGGACGATTGTTCAAATTGTCGACGTCGTACGTTTGCTGTAAAACCCCGCTTCGAACAGCTGCGGGTGTCGAAAATGATGGTAACGGCTGGTTGGTGATCCCTGTGATCTATCTGCAACACTATCCTGGCTTTGACTTTGTCTGAGTGACAGCCAAGTCCTGCCATGCGTCCTTTGTATCCCATTTGTGACATTGCGGCGTCACCGTGACGGATAGAAAGATTGATCCAGGGACAACACTGGACTCCGACAACGGCATCCATCTTCTCTGCTGCTGCTCTGATTGCCATCTAGATATTCTCGAAGCGTTCAAACGTACGATGCTGTAGTCTGCGATGCACTTCTGCCAACCCCATCTGCCTGCCATCTCCGTAGTCCTCCAGCTCTGCCTCTGCCATGCGATCATCCTAAATTGCATGATTCTGTCTGCCTTTGTCTATGCTTTATTGTATCTAGTCGTGCTGAATTGCGTGCTGGGATGCTCTTTGTAGTCTGCTGAATGCTGAGTGCTGACTCGGTCGATGCTGCTTTTGCTTGATGCTGCTGATGCTGTGATGCTGTCGCATCCGATGCTATGCCGCAATACTTACCGACCAGCGTCGTGGATGATCTCCTTGACGACACCTCGGATGTAACCGTTGCGCTCGGCGTAGTCGTAAACGCGGAGCTTGGCGGGGGCCTTGTTGTGCTTGGTGTGAGCGGTGAAGATACCACCGCTCTTACGCTGAGCTCGAATGACACGACCCATTGTTGCTGATCAAAAAGTTGGTGATGAAGGGAGGTGACTTGATGGTGAGGAGAAGGATTTGAATGAGATTGACAACGAGCACGGTGTTGGCTGCAGCTGCACTCGCTCGCTCGACTGGCTTGGATGGCTGACTGGCTGGCTGGGCTGTGGCTGGGATGCGGAATTGACAGACGGACAAGTCTCGAATTTCGACCTTCTCAATTGGCTCTGCTTGTCCTGAACCAGGTTTGTGGCAGCAATCTTGAACCAGGCAGCAGAGCGCGACATTGCCAAATCTCGAAACTCGATGCGAAAGGGACACTCGTGTGCTGCCTGCTCGTTGGCAAATTTTCACATTTTCGTCTGGTGAGGCGAGCAGCCACACGTGATGTACCTACCTCGGCCGAGCTCTTTATTCCACTCATGACGGGGTCTATGTGACGATCTTACACCTTGCTCTCGAAAATCGCCTCCACTTTCGAGACGGCAGTCGTGGCTCAAGCGCATCGCCGATCAACTTTCTTGGCTCAGTCACTTTTTCCCGTTGCTCGTTGTTTGACATCCGCGCTTAGCTCCAACCCTTCGTCGTCATCGACCACCATCTTCCCTCGATGCCAACCCATCACACCCACTCACGGGCGACTGCAACAGTCCTCACCAACCGCGCACAAGCGTGAGACCGACCGACCGCTCTCGCCCTTGTTGCGCTACTGTCCAGATCGTAAGTCTCTTCTTCCTACACGGCAACACGGTAGCATGCACATCCTGTCGAAAGGCTTTGCTGCCCAAGGTGATGAATAAAATTTTCACATTCACAAGCTCAACAGTCTTAGGGTCAACCGGCCCGATGCCGAGTTAATCCTTCTTCTTCTGCAATTCTGATTTCCGCTCGATGGACTTGATGTTGCATGCTGCCGATGATCGTTGGTGGTGTCGATAGTGGTGTGGAGACAGTTTGCTGACAATAAGCGGTTCGCTCTTGCTTTGTTACGATCTGTTCCATCTTCGTCCTGTAGCCAGCAAACACAATATACCCGTTCGCAAACCAGCATATACCCTCGTCTCTCGTCTTCTCTTGTGTTTCTCTCGTCCGCTCTCGTTTCTCTTCCAGCTTGGTTCGCAGCATAGCATCGTCGTACAGCATCGCATCAAATCTTTCTGCGACAAAAGGAACGACGGCCCTGCGGCCCTGGGCTTGCTACACTTTCTTGAGCCTATCCGCCTTTTCCGCCTTCTGAGTGTCTACAATCGATGGTCTCGACCGACAGCACCACCGACGACGGCCGCAACAGCCCCTCCCTACGACGTCCCATGTCGTCGTTCCAACCCGCATCGTCGCTACCTCGCGACATGAACTCGCCTGCCGCCCTCGCGGCCTCTTCGAACAATGCTGCTGCCTCTTCCTCCTCCTCCGGTAACGCCACCGTAATCCAACCCCGCCCACGCCCGCTCATCCGCGGCACCGCGCTCGGCAGCGGCACCTCGATCCTGGTCAACAACTGTCAGCGCGGCAACCCTCTCCTCTCGCACATCCGCAACGTTGGGTGGGAGTACGCCGACATCGTTCCGGACTACCAGGTCGGTCTGTCCTCGTGCGTGCTGTTCCTCTCCATCCGCTACCACCGGTTGCACCCCGAGTACGTGCACACGCGCATCGCGAAGCTCGCGCAGATGTTTACGCTGCGCGTGCTGCTGGTGCTGTGCGACGTCGCCGACCACCAGTCGGCGATCAAGGAGCTGACCAAGACGTGTCTGATCAACAACCTGACGCTGATCGTCGCGTGGAGCGCCGAGGAGGCGGGGAGGTACATCGAGACGTACAAGAGCTTCGAGCACAAACCGCCGGATCTGATCAAGGAGCGCATCGCGGAAGACTACCTTTCGCAAGTCACCAACGTCCTAACGCAGGTGCGAGGCGTGAACAAGACCGACGTGGTGACGCTGCTGACGCGCTTCGGCAGCGTCAAGGGCGTGGTGAGGGCGGTGAACGAGGAGCAGGGCGGGGAGGGGGTGGGCATGTGTCCCGGCTTCGGAGAGGTCAAGGCGAAGCGGTTGAGGGAGACGTTGACGATGCCGTTCAGGAGTGGCGAGGTGAGGAGTTACAAGGAGCGGAAGTTGGGGTCAACAGCAGCAGGAGCAGCGACGGGTGGTGGTGCAGCAAGAGCTACAGCGGGAGGGTCAGCAGGGTCGCGAGGAACAACAGCAGCAGCAACGCTTCGAGGTGCAACAGCAGCAGCAAACGCAAGCTTGGAACCACAAGACGACCTCCTCCTCGCACCATCGTCGGACGACCAACGTGCAGCATCCACCGCAACCCAACGTCCGCCCTCGTCGGAACCGCAACCGGAACGGGCACTGTCGACGCTCGAAACGCAACTCGACGACGACGAAGTCGAAGAGCTGGACGAGGAACAACAGCTGCAGATGGCGATGCGCATGTCGATGCAGCCTTGAATGCCCGCCCTTCTCTCTCTCTTCCATATGTGTGACTTGTGTGTGCGTGCGTGATACGTTTTGAGACTCTGTCCCTTCCTTGTGTGCTTCCCGTTTTCCTCCTGAGCTACGACGCCCCGTCAAGACAGATTCCATCCCATCGAAGAGCTCGACAAAGTCGGTCTGAAACGTTGGACGACACCCGGAATGGCCATGTCTCAGCCTCACTTCTCCTCTCTCCTCTTTCGGTCTCACACTGCCATCCACCGATCCCCGCCATCTAGCACCTCATTCACACTCTCTCGCACACACACTCCACATCATGAAGAACAAAAAAGTGTCAAAAATTGCACAGCACGTCTAGCGCGTTGGTAAGGAACATCCGAGCATCTAGCCCAGGACATCTCGAAAGTGCACCGTCGGCCCAACACAGAACCACCTCTTCCGAACCCGAGGAGTGGAAAACCAGTCCCACACCTCGTGTCCAGTGACGCGATCAAGGGGGCCAAAGAACCGATACATGAAGCAAACAAAAAAAGAAACAGCAAATGTGACCCATGAAACACCGACAACAAGCTTCCCTCAAAGTGGGGCCGAGCACTTAACAGCTGGCAAGGTTGTGGTAAGTGCCCAAGTCGTACGAGTTGGACTTGCCGAGGAACCAACCGTTCAGCATCTGGTAGAGGTAGTCGAGGTTGTTCTGGGCGTAGCAGTGACCCTGAGCCTTGGCGGCGGTGGCCTTGGCGACAGTGAGACCGGGGGTCCAGCCGTTGTACTGGCCCATAGCTTGAAGAACGTTGCCACCGCACTGGTCCAAGGTGGTCTTAAAGTACTTGGCACCGGTGTCGACGTTGAACCAAGGGTCCTTGCAGTTACCGTTGGGGGCACCGCCGCACTTGTCGGGGGTGATCTGCATGAGACCCTGCTCACCATTGCCACCAGTGACGTTGGGGTTGCAGGTGGACTCTTGCATGGCAAACGACATGAGGACGGTAGCGGGTACACCGTGAGCCTTTTCAGCAGCCTGGAAGGCCCAGAGGACAGGCTTGCAGGGAGCAAAGACGGGCGAATCGGCAGCTTGAGTGGCCGAGATGATCTTGAGCTGGTCGAGCTTGAGGTTGGGGGGTTGCCATCCGCCGGAAGTGAGACCGCAGTTGAGGAAGCTTTGGGAGCCGTTGGGTTGTTGGTCGTTGGCGCCGCTGGAACCGCAGTTGCCAGAGCTGAAGCCAAAGAGACCAGCACCGGATGCCGACGACGAGGAGGACGACGAAGAAGACGAGGATGAAGAAGAACCCGACTTGGAGTCGCTCTTACCGGAAGACGACGACTGCGAGTTGGACTGCGAGTTGGAGTTGGAGCTGGAGCTAGACTGGCTAGAAGCCTCCGACTGCGAGCTGGAGCTGGAGTTGGAGTCGGAACCCGACTTGGACTGAGAGTTCTGCTTGGAGGACGAAACCGCCTTGGCGCCAGCACCCGAAGCAGCGTGGTGAGTCTTTGCCTTGCAAGTGCGCTTAGAACCACGGAAGTGACGCTTTACGACACGAGGTTGAGAGGCCGAGTGACGCTGGTTGAGGATAGCATCACGTCGCTGCATGGAGAGGGGGTGCTTGGACATGGCGGGGAGGTTGAGGGCTTCGACGCTGGGGTCAGCCGAGGCGTTGGTGGCGACCAAAGCGAGGGTAGCAGCGGCGACGGTGAGGAACTTCATTGTGATTGATGTTTGTTTTGCTGGATTCTGCTGTGCGTGTGCGAGATGAGAGGTGGAGGAGAAGGGTTCTATCAAAGAACGTGTATGCTATGCAGAGGGAAGTGAGGAGGAGAGATGAATGCTTTGCGAGGAGGAGTGGGATGAGAATGAAGAAAATATGCTTGTTATGGACCAGCCAAAGATGAGGATCTTTTATGAGAAAGGGGGAGCGAGTCTTGAGAGGGAGAGGTAGAGAGAGAGAGTATGATGATGGAGGGAAGGAAGGAGCAAGCGCGAGCAGAAAGGAGTAAAGGAAAGGATCAAGCGCCGCGAGCGAGCGAGTTGCAGGAGCGAAGCTGTGAGCCAGAGAGACATGCGCAGCGCAGCAGCACAGCACAAAGGGGAGCTGCGCTGCGCTGTCTGCGCTGAAAATGTGTCAATTCCGAGCTGTCAGAAATCTCAGCGGGCGCGTCGGCTGTCTCACTCGCGGCTGAGACCAACAATCGAATCGAAAACCGGTCCAAATTGGCGTCTTTCTTTGCTCGCTCGCTCGCTTTCTCTCTCTCTCTCTGTGCGCTGCGCAGTGCAAAATTAGGCACGCACTGTCCCCACCAAAAACCCACTCTGATAAAGTCACACAGTCTCACACGCTCATCACCGGAAGCCGTCCCGAAACACTCTTTGGCCGTCGAATCGCCTTGTCGCCTCGTGCCGAATGGAATGCGCAGGTGTGCAAACAGCGAAACGCGCCAAGCAAGTCAGTGTGCCTCACCTCTGCGAGACTGGAATTTTTTTCCAACAGACTGGCGCAGTGGCCGGAGAGAGAGGCAAAGATTTGAATCCGGCGTTGAGTCTGGATTTTGACCGAGCCACAGACCCTTTGCGCTCCTGCTCTCTCTGCTTTCATGCCAAGAAAAGTGACAGCTCCGTCCCCTTTCTCTGTTGAGCAATCACTTTTCTCTCACACTGGACTTGGCAGGCATTTGCACAATGCTTTTTGCCTACAATCGTCGTCGTCGTCGTCGCGGATGCGCAGCCGACATGTACGGAAACATCTTCTCGACCCACACACGCCGCTTGGCAGTGCTTGCAGCTCGCATTGTGTGTGGACCGGCACAGATGGGAGAATGAGTAAGTTGACCCCCCCACTTGCATTCAACCCCTGCATCGCTTGCGATTCAAGTGACTTTAGAGAGAGAAAAAGAGGGTTCGGATCGGTCAACCTTTTGGTTTGATGCTGACAGCGCAGAGAGGAAACAAGGTCGCTTCTGCGCTGTGCCGGTCAATCGCTTGACTCTGCGCAGCTTGTTAGCGTGCAGTGTAAACGATGCTAGACGAGCGACGTTGAATGCAACTGCCGTTGGCTCACGGCAACAAGCGCAGCTGCTGTCACTTTTTTGAGAGTTCAGCCTCCGATTTTCAGAGCGGTCTCCCTTGCCAGCGAGGTGCACTGTGCGCCTCCTGCACAGCGGCAAACGCTTTTTCGATCGCTGCTTCGAAAAACGTGGCACCTGGTAATGCCGATTTCGTACTTGCCCCGATGTGTCAACCCAACCCGATACGAGAGCATGTTAGCCAGGCTCGTCCTAGACCCTCCTCGTCTCAACCTTGTCCAGCCTCCGCTCTCAACTGCAGGGTGATGGAGTGGGTAGATGAGCGTATCGCGGCAGAGCATGAGCTTAACATTGATGCCTAGCGTGTCCTTTCGCCTGCCTCAACAGGGCGCACCGTTCCATCTGCCTTCACTCTTGTATGCCGCCCAAGGTCCCGCCCGTCCTCGGAGAGCTGGTCGCCTTTCCTCGACCGGCAATGCAGTCACATCTGAGTTCACCGTCCATCACATCGCTCTCTCACACCCCTACAGCAAACACGTTCATACATTCGTTATCTTTCATTTCTTTGCGCGGCTGCTCTTGAGCCTACATTTACGATGAGGGGGAGTTGAGGGGAAAGAAGAGTTGACACACAAGGCACGTGTAGATGACAACCTGCCGAATCGGGCCTTGACAAAAAGCTGAGCGGCCTTTCTCTTGGCTCTTCTTTGTTTCCGGCAGAACCGTCTACCCGCCACCTTGACGTGTCCATGATGAGAATTTGCAGGAGGAGCAACAAGCACGACTTGGCAGCGTCCAAACACACACCATCTGCTTCGGACGCCGCAAAGCCGCTCTAGCACGACGCGACCAGCGCTTAGAAGCACTTGCGGTGAACAATCGAAGGTCCACTCTCGTCGTACTCCTGCTTCGAGATCCACATCTGCTGGAAGGTAGACAGCGAAGCCAGAATCGATCCACCGATCCAGACAGAGTACTTTCGCTCGGGGGGTGCCACAATCTTGACCTTCATCGAGCTGGGCGCCAGAGCGGTGATCTCCTTCTGCATACGGTCCGAGATGCCCGCGTACATCGTGGTACCACCCGACATGACAATGTTTCCGTACAGGTCCTTTCGGATGTCCAAGTCACACTTCATGATCGAGTTGTACGTGGTCTCGTGGATACCAGCAGCTTCCAGACCCAGGAAGGCGGGCTGGAAGAGCACCTCGGGCGTACGGAATCGCTCGTTGCCGATGGTGATAACCTGTCCGTCAGGAAGCTCGTACGACTTCTCGAGCGCCGAAGACTGGGTAGCGGTGAGCATCTCCTGCTCAAAGTCCAGAGCGACGTAGCAGAGCTTCTCCTTGATGTCACGAACGATTTCACGCTCGGCGGTGGTGGTGAAGGGGTAACCACGCTCGGTCAAGATACGAGCGAGGTACTCGGTCAAGTCACGACCGGCAAGGTCGAGACGCAGGATCGAGTGGGGAAGCGAGTAACCTTCGTAGATGGGCACAGTGTGGGTAACACCGTCACCCGAGTCGAGGACGATACCAGTGGTACGACCGGAGGCGTAGAGCGAGAGGACGGCCTGGATAGCGACGTAGAAGGCGGGGGCGTTGAAGGTCTCGAAGAGGATCTGGGTCATCTTCTCACGGTTGGCCTTGGGGTTCAAGGGGGCCTCGGTGAGCAAGACGGGGTGCTCCTCGGGGGCGACACGAAGCTCGTTGTAGAAAGTGTGGTGCCAGATCTTCTCCATGTCGTCCCAGTTGGTCACGATACCGTGCTCGATGGGGTACTTGAGCGTCAAGATACCACGCTTGGACTGGGCCTCGTCACCGACGTACGAATCCTTCTGACCCATGCCGACCATGACACCCTGGTGACGGGGACGACCGACGACCGAAGGGAAGACAGCTCGGGGAGCGTCATCACCGGCGAAACCGGCTGTTTTGTAGTAGAAGAGGCGGAAAGGAAAGGAAGCGAGGTCAGCAAGCTGCAGATTTGGCAAGGAAAGGAAGAAGCGGGTCTTCGCAGACAGAAAGCTGCTAGACTCTCCGCCATTGCATTCGATGTGAGAATGCTTCTGGAGATAGAAACGTACCTTTGCACATTCCCGAACCATTGTCGATAACGAGCTGTTGAGCAAGAAGGCGAAATTTCGATCAAAGAGGGCAATTTGAAAAGCCAAGAGAGTAAATCAAAGAGCAGAATGAGGGTAAAAGCATGGGAGTAGTCAGCTTCTCGATCCGTGGTATCAGCGACTTGGTTGCATTGCTTCGCAAAGTGTGCGGCTGGATTTGCATCCCGTGTTTCGCGCACATCAGTGCGATTTTTGAGCTACTTACAGCAGCGACTTCGTCTGTTGCGATTCAATAAGCATTGCGGGTGTACAAAGGAGGATGTTATCAACGAAGAGAGGTCAGTTCCTGGTCTAGATTGTGCGTAATTGAGCGAGCAAGCCATGCCGCCATTTCCTGCTTGCATCCGAGTGCTACTGGGCGCTTTTGCCGAATCGACATCCACAATCAGCTGATGGCGTCCAAGCGCTCCGACAAAGATAGCCTGATCTCGTCACCGAAGCGAGAGGCCTGTCTCGTAGGCGCACAGAAGAAGCAACTGGCTTGAAGAGAGCGCATCCGCCCGATCAGCAAGCCCAAGTTGCTAAACCTGTCAACGACCCTTGTTCGCCAACGAATCCGGATGGGCGCGGACCAACCAAATTGCAAGCTACATCCCGGTTGCGTTCAGGACGAAATGTATTGTGTCGCCAACTGTGTATATGCAAGAAGGCTAAGCTCCGAGGTGGAGCAACGCATGGCGGCAGGTAGACCATCCTATGGCGGATGGATGGCTTGCAATCGACAAAAAGAAAACTCACCCTCCATGATGACTGTTGTTTTTAGGTTGGTGGTGGTGGTGGTACTGAAGCGAGACTGGTGAAGAGAAAAGGGGAAGAGTACAACGGAAACGTTCGAGAACGAAAGGTGGTGGGGGAGAGGTAAGGAAAGAGAGAGTGCAAGGCTGACAGGTGTGATGTCGGCAAAGTCGACTCTGGCTGATAGGAGACAGGGACAGACGGACAGACTCAGAGAAAGGGGCAACGCAGGCAAACCGAACAGGCGCAGGATCGCAGAGAGAGAGAGAGAGAGAGAGACGTCGAATCGTCGGCTGTGCTTATTGCCAGCCAGCAAAGGGCAAACTGGGCTCAGGCCAAGTAAATTCGAGAAGACGCTGGCTTGAATGCGTGTGTGTGTGCGTGTGCGTGTGCGTGTCTGTCGAGATGAGCTGTGCGGCAGAGCGCTTACTCTGTGCCTCTGTCTCTGTCTCTGTCTCAGCACCGCTTCTTTTTCCAGTTTGTTGGTTTCGGGCTGTGCGTGTTGCGATTTGAGCCACACGCGCTTCGTCTTGGAATTGAATTGAATTCGAGCCTTTCCTCACACAGCTGATCATTGACCATCTTCAATCGCACTGCCTTGTCACTCAGTCACCACCACCATCATCACCATCTACTTCAGCAGCTTGTCGAGCGGTAGAAAGTCATATCGAGCCAAGGTTCAGACTTGTCGAGATCGATCCATTCATCCATCCAAATGCACCTCGATTTGAACTTAGGCGCTGAGATTTTGAATTCAACTCTGCAAAGGGATGTTGAGTCGGAGCTCACAGCTTGAATTCGTCAATTCAAAATGGCGGCATGGTCCACGTCGATGGAATTCAAATCTGCCAATTCAAAATGCTCAGACCACCTCCTTTTTTGTAGCACCGAAAGGGGTTTCTTCTTGGTCTCAATTCAAACTCGTCATGCATTGTGACTTGAGAGAGGGAGCGAGAAGCGGGGAAGGAGTTTGAATTCTGTCTGCCTTTGAGCCCCTTTGTGTCTGTGTGTGTGTGTGTCGCTCGTTCGCTCGGTCGGTCGTCGCCGTTGGCCGCCTAGGTTGGGTTTCTTCTAAATTGTGGCCTGTGCGCCTCTCCAACCGTGAGGATCGAAACGTCGTTCGCTGTTCCGTTGCCGCCGCCGTCTTGTGCTGGCGTTTGGTATCGGAGAACATAGCATTTCGATGGCATTACGCATGACCGTCTCGTCAATTGACAATTCAATATCCGCTCTTGCCCTCATCCGACTCGATGACGACAATCCAACGAGATGCGAAAACGGCGTGCAATCCAGGGTCCGACGGTAATATTATAACACGATCGATTGAACCCTGTCCTGTGACCATCGACGCCCGAGACATCCCCGACTGTGGTGAGGAGTTTCCTCCACGGCTATCCAATTCCAGCCGCCATTGCAGACATCGAATTGGGCTCTGTTGACGAGACACCTCTGCCAAGCCTCGCGACTCTCCTTCCCCGCGGAGCTGATAGGGAAAAGCGGTGTAAGGGATGTGGCGTCCAACGGAGGTCGGGATTGGAGTTGCCGATCACCGCCACAGGGTCCTTTTCTGATCTAACACTTTGTTTTTTTGGCACCGGATCGTGATGAGCTCGCTCTCGTTCCCATCCTGAAAGCACTCGTATGATCTCGACGAACGTAGCAGACAGTGACAATATGACGTTGCGACACGGTACTATTGTAGAGTCGTCTCCTCTATGCGTCACCGTTGGCTGAATCATTCCACCTCACCAGCTCCTCCAGCGTCACCCCTTTCCCACCAAAGATGTCCAACGCGCTCCCAAACGTCAAGTCCACCTTGCCCTTCGACAGTCTATCTACCAACTCCAGATCCCCCAGATCCCTCGCCCCACCCGCATAGGTCGTAGGGATCGTCACCCACTCACCCAACCTCTCCACTAACTCCTGATCGATCCCCTGACACAACCCTTCCACGTCCGCCGCATGGATCAAAAACTCACTGCAATGCTCCGCCAGCAAATCCAAGCTCTGCTTGTTGACCTCCATATCCGTCATATCCTGCCACCTGTTCATAGCGACGATCCACTTGTTTGCCTTTTTACGACAGCTGACGTCGACCACCAGCTTATCCTTGCCCACCTTGGCGCTGAGCTCCTCCAGCCGTTCCAGGCTGAACTTGCACGAGGGAAACAGGTACGATGTAACGATCACCTTCTGCGCTCCTTTCCCGATCCACTCTGAAGCATTGTCGCCGTTGATCCCGCCTCCCACATGCAGCCCCTCGGGCCAAGCAGACACAGCCGCAGCGGCGGCTTCGTCGTTCCGCGGTCCGAGCTTGATCACGTGTCCTCCCGTGAGTTTGTGTTGGCGGTAGAGCGAGGCAAAGTGCGCCGGACTGTGGGTGGCTACGAAGTTGGTCTTGAGCGTCGAATCTTGGTCGGTCAGTGTGCCGCCGACGATCTGTTTGACTACTCCTTCGTGCAGGTCGATGCAGGGTCGGAAGAGGCTTTTTCTCTTCTTCTGCGAAGGTGAAGGGGTACTGAAGAAGTCTGCCAACCAATCGGTCTGACCTTCCGGGATCCCCTCCTTTCGAAGAGCAGCTTGAAAAGCAGGCCTCGCAAAACATCTATCCATCCACTTCTTCGTCTCCTGCCCTAACTTCAGTCCGAGATTCTCCCTCCACTTCTCCGACCTACTCGCTACGATATGCCACACCATGTCGACGCTGTACAGCATCGCACAATCAGCAACTGTAAACTCATATCCCTTCACCAGCTGTCCACGTTGCTTTTTGAGCGTTTCCTCCACATACTCGAGATCCGCTTTGATCCCTCTAGCGCACACCTTCTCCACCCCCGCACTTCCATCCTCGCTCACCACCCCTCCCTTGATAGCGTAGAACAGCGGTATGCCATGCAGCATCACCGACGCCTCCGCGAACTGTATCCATGCCGACAGATCCACACTCGCCTGCGTCTTCTCGCCCAGCTTCGGGCCTAGATCGACTCGCGATGGGTCGTAGTAGTGCAGCAAAAGATGCTGGATGATCGCGTTCGTTTCGATGATCGTCAGCCCCCCGTCAGTGAGAACAGGAGACCGCCCGAGAGGGTGTACCTGCTTGAGATCGTCTCCGGCCAAACGGGTGACGGGATCGCGCTTGTAGTGCTTCACGCTGTAAGGCACGGAAAGCTCTTCCAGCAGAAACAGGATGCGGTTGGATCGGCTCAGCTCCAGATGGTGCAGAACGAGACCAGAGCTGGTGGGAGCAGGTGTGCCGCTCATTTTCGTCCAATGTACCGTCTGAGAGAACAAGAAAGATGGTGAGTGGGAAGATCCGGTGCAAAAAGTCATCTCGCCCAACCTGACGTGTCTGTGCAGCACAGACGTTTTTTCAGAGCTGTCCGCGATCCGAAAATTCCTCCACCAACGCCAGTCACAGTATCAAAAAGCCCGCCTTAACGCCGCATCCTTCTCACACACTGCAGCCCGACGCCACATCCAAAGATGCGATCGGGAATCATCAATTGCGAAGAGCGACATGCAGAGAACACAAACATGCAAAACGAAACATATGATACAAAACACGCCAACCCCTGCTTCAATCAGCTTTGACAGTCGACACCTTCGAATACATTGGCAGGGTCGACGCCGAACCCGACGCTGCCCGACTGAGATAGAAGAACAGCCCGCCCAGCACCGTAAACACAAAGCCGAACGCAACGATCGGATGAGCAACGCACGTCTCCACAAAGGCGTTCAGGTAATTACCTGCCCCCCTGACCGACTTCTGGAACAAACTCCTCGACGACTTCGGCTGGACCCTACCCAGAATCGCATCATCGATCCCAACAAACACATCCTGCGAGATCCACTGCAGAGCATGCGTCGGCGAAGAATCCGAGACAGTGTTGTACGGCAACTCGTAATACTGCAACTTGTTCCCATCCACCAACACAGCAGCGGGCACCTTGGTAGCATCCACACCGTACAGCTTCTTGAGCGCCGACTTCCACCGATCCGCATCGATCCACGCAAACACCATCTGCCTCTCCGACTTTGCAGCCTTCTTCAATCTCCACTCGAGCGCAGTGGATCGCAATGCAGAGATCTCGGCTTCCTTCAGCGCAATCCCCTCCGCAGAGTTATCAGCCTGCTGCGTGCCATGATACGTATCCGACAGCGCGGCAAGCACAACCAGCGCATCCTCCTTGTTGCGCACGATCTCTTCAAAGTTGGCGGCGGTGAGCTCGGTGACCAGCGCGTACTGCTCGCGAGACAAAAAGTTGGCGATGTGCGTGACGGCCTGCTCCGAGTAGACAGCCTGACCAGAAGCCGAGTCGGAAGCGCGCAGGGTGGTAGGGTTGAGAACCGAGACGGGCTGCGCGATCGAGTGATCCTTGAACACGAGCAGACCCGACGTGGCAGGAACCGATACGGTGCGGTCCTGCGCCAGAGAGCTTGCGTAACGATCGAGCAAGGCCGGCTCGGAGGAGACAAAGATGGGAGCTCGACCGCCAAACAGCACCTGGCTGGCTGACTCTACCGCATGCACCTCCTCAGTGGGAGTGCCGGGCGAATGAAGGTAGAGGAACATGACCTCGTTATCCTTTGCAAGGCTGGCGAGTTCGGTGCTGGAGCTGACGGGTTTGAGACCCGAGCTAGAGACGGCCTTGAGCACCCACTTGAGCATGGCATCGTGGTTTCTGCCACCGGTGTACTCCTTGACGTTGCCTTGGTCATAGAGGCGAAGGACGGGATAGCCGCGAATGTCGTAGCTGGCACACAGCTGACGATTGGCCTCGCAGTCGACCTCGAGGGCATTTACTCTGCCTTTGAGCGACTCGCTGAGCTGCTTGAAAGCATTGGCCATCGCTTTGCAGTGGGGACACCAAGGAGCGAAGAACTTGACAAAAGTAGGACCTTGACCTGATGACTTGTCGAGCCATGCTGCGAGCTGCTCTTTGGTCTGAACGGGGGCAGATCCGTAACTGATGAGCTGGCCTTTAGGGTTCGGGCCAGCCGGCAGGATTTCTTCGATGGCCTCGACGGCCGAAGAGGTAGAAGTGCCGGATCCAGTGCTGTCTTTCGTTGTCGAGTCGGTTGCGGATGCTGGCGTCGATGCCGGTGACGTTGACGCAGCAGAGGCGTCTGAAGCCGCTTTGGCTGGATCGGTAGTAGTCGTAGCTGCTGCTGCTGCGGCGTCAGTGGATGCTGCGATAGGCACATCAGCTACGCCTTTGCTCTCGCGATATTCTTTGGCGAACTTGTCGATGTAGGCGGCGATTTCGGGATAGTTGCGCTCCTTGTTGTACTCTTCCGGGTTCTGCTTGCCGTCCTGGTAGATGGTGAGGCGGGGCAAGAAGGTGACGCCCTGCTCCTTACAGAGGTCCCACTGAGCGAGACAGTCGACCTGAGCGAGCGTGAAGGGTGCTTGAGGATACTGTGTGCGCAAGTAGTCCTTGTTCTGGGAGAGCTCGGACCAGGTGGCGCCGAACCTCTTGCAGTGGATACAGTTGGGCGAGAAGAACTCGATGAGCCAAGCACCTTGGTTGACGAGTGTGAAGTTGGCAGCGGTGAGTTTGCGGAGGCCATCGTGTGTTGCCTTGTCAGAGGAAGTTGCTGCAGAGTGGACGAAAGAGGGAAGCGTGAGAGCTGCCAGCGAAAGCCAGAGCAAGCAACTCGCAGCCGCGAGGCTGGTCGATATCGAAGCGAACCTCATCGCAGTGTGATGGCGAGGGCCAGTGAGGGGGCCTGATCAGTGGGCTAGTGAGTGACGAGCGGAAGATCAGTTGAGGGTAAGATGGTAGGTGGCAAGGAGAGGGAGTTGCAGGTCGCTGCTGTGGGTTTTGGCTGAGTTGCAAGCTCATGTGGAAGGGTCCTCCGAAATTCGGCTTGGTGGCTTCCACGTTGGTTTCGCGTGCCGACCAATCTTGTCACGCTGTAACGTTAAGCTAACTAACTCAGTCACGTAACAGCACACTGTGGGGTCATTCATACCTCAGTCAGAGCTCAGCCATGATACACACTGTTCACCATCGGAACTGCGCCGACTTTCATTTTGGCCATCTCAGTCATGCTCGGAAGATGCGATCTTTTGGTGATTCATTTTTGCTCTGGATTTTGTGACCTTTATTTTTTAATCATTTTTTTTTGGCTCGGCTGTGCCGCACGTCCCATCTCCGCACTTTTTCAGAGGAGTTTTTGTTGCAGAAGCTCAGTAGTAGTTTCAGGGTCTCAGACACAAGCTACTCATGCTTTGTGAATGTGTCGGAGTGGACACCATCATCACATCACAGCATCGACCGGTTGATCCGACTTGAAGCCACTCTCGGCTCACGCCTGCTGACTGGACGATCGGAGCCGCTCACCGACAAAGGGAACAGAGCGCTGACGACACTCGGATCTCTTCCGTCAGCTCTGAGATGTCAACACTCTCATCGGCCAATCCGATTCACGACTCAGCCATGACCGCAGCAGCAGCAGCAGCAGCAGCAGCAGCAGCAGCACCTTGACGAGACCGATCACTGCTAGCCCATAACAACGATCGATCACAAAATGGATTCACTCAGCCTCGAGGACGAGGTGCAACGCCTCCAAAATCAGATCGACATCGAGACAAAGATCAAGGATGGCGCAGAGAACCTGTTGAGCGTCTTTGACCTCAAACTCGCTTCCACCACCAAGCAGGACCTTCGTAAACAGATTGAGTCCGAACTCGACTCGGCCAACTCCAAGATCGCCACCCTCACCGCAGACCTCGAACGATGCAGGCAGATCCAGTCGACCACTTCACCACCATCATGGGCTTCCAATACCTCGGACTCGGACTCCGCTTGGCATATCCCCGCTTCCACCGTTTCGCGATTCGAACAGTCGGCGCTCGGCTTCGAAGGCCAACCCCTCTTCGCCAATGCCCAGGCTGGTCCAAGTCGACCTTCCGCCCGCAACACCAGCTACGACATCTTGCCCACCCACCTCGATCCAAATAATGGATCACCGCCATCTACCAACTATGTCAATGATCTCGGCTCGGGCATTCATCATCCTGCTGCATCAACCCCCTTCGGTGGCCTCGGTATTGGCCTCGATGGTCATGCTCCACTCGCACTTCCAGCCACACAATCAGTGAGCGAGCCTCTGCACTCGCCTCCTCCTCCTGCACTACTCTTTGACCGCACAGCTGGATCTCACGACGACTCTCCTACATCTGCTCAACAGACACAATCCCTCGGCTCCAGCCAGGCGCATACCCATGAACGCGAGGTCGAAGATGCTCGAGCCTCCAGATCTCTGGCTGTCATGCTCATCCGCTCATTGCGACCGTCATCTCCAATGCCACCACCTGCGAAGCTGCCAACTCTTTCGGAGCGTGCGGATCCTCCCTCACCAGGCACCATCTCTCCCGGCACACGTTCATCCGATCAGACCGCCACGCACTCGACTAATGTCGCTACCACCGCTGCCACCGATCCAGATTCGCCGCTCAATCAGACCCTTGCGCTCCCACGCATGGCGCGCAGAACCGCTGCACGCTCACGAGCTGCTGCCTTAGCCTCGGGTACCTCTGCCCACGCACGCACGCCTAGCAATGCCACCGGTCTCGGCGATCAGGCCAAGCATCAAATCGATCAGATCAATCGTCTCGTCGATATCCTCAAACGACATGCGCGTGTACGCTACGAGTTACCCCTTGATGATCTAGTCGATGCCGCCATGCCCAACCTTTGCGATCGAGCAGGCAAAGAGATTCGTGCAGCCACCTACCGCCTTCTCCGTCATGCCCTCGTCCAGCCACTCTGGCCGCTAGTGTCACGTTGTCGTAGCAAAGGGCTCGACATTTACCTCTCACGCACACTCATCCGCGACAATCGTTTCGAGCTTGAGAAGATTCAAGCGATCAAACTCATTCGAGCCATCATGGAATTGGCAGCTCTACGCTCTATCAGCACCGCTCCCGACCGCCTCGCCCTCGACTTGGAAGATCTTTTGTCCTCTGGCGTCGTCCGCGCTCTCGCTGCGGTGGCTGAGCATCCCGAAGATAAGCTGCGCAACATCTGTCTCGAGACGCTAGCTGAGCTTGCTGTATTCGACTTGCGTCTGCTCATCAGGGCAGGCGGCCTCCGATCCACCTTACAAGCCCTGACCGAGGGCGCCACCGAGTTCTCACCCACCCTTATTCAGGTCTTCATCTACCTTGTCGATATGCCTGGCACACGACAACATCTGCGGCCAGGCGTTGATCTCGAGATCGCATTGTCTGGCTTCACCGAGACGCCCGTGCAGAAACCCATCACCTACGACGCACTGCTCCGTAACACCGCCTCGGTCGTCACCGTCCTTCTTCGTTCCTGGGCTGGCCTCATCTACCTCTGCATGGACGACAAGCGCGCCATCAAGTCGCTCGTCCAAGCGCTTAGAGTCAACACGGTTGAGGTCAAGTGTGTTCTCCTCGATATGCTCTACGACCTCTTTAACGTGCGTGGTGCGACGGGACGCATAGATCCCGCAAGCAAGCGCGAGAGCAAACACAAAGCGCCCTCGTCGGATCCCAAGCTAGATACAGACACGGCTGTCCCCATCAAAGGCATCGCTCCTTTGGGCGAACTGGGCGATCAACCTCGCAGCAGACTCAATCTCGTCGATCATTACCTCGCTCTCCTCCTCGTCGTGTTCTTTGAGTCCGGTCTCGTGGACGCGCTGATCGATGTCATCGAGCATGCTCCCACCATGGCCCGGAAGGCGACCATGCTCATGGGAGAGCTGCTTCAGGTCTCCAAGCGCGTTCATCCACCTTCCATGGGCGGCAGCATCCATTCGCTCCCGCGATTATTCTCGCTCGCTGCCAACTTCAACCTGGACAAGAGCGACGAAAGACAGGCCGCTGCAAGCGCACTCGCTTCCATCGACAGCGCCAATCGCCATCGTGCCCACCATGAAGCCATCAGCAGTGCAGCAGCTCTCAGCGGATCAGTTCAGAGCACAGCCAGGGATCGGTCCAACTCGGTCGAAGAGTCGATGCGTCGAGGCCAAAGACAGGTCGAAAAGACCAAGATGCGCATGGGCATGCAAATCGATGACGTCCAATTTCGCAACATGATGGTAGACACCCAAGTGCTCGTCACCAAGGATCACACGAAGTGGAATCTTGACACGCTCACCGAGATGCTCGAAGGTCCTCTGCTCAATGCCAAACGGCTCGACGATGTTGTCAAGGGCACAAAGCTGCTCAAACGGGTCTTGGCCTTCTACCACCCTTTTGCGCTACGCTTTGCCAGCATCCGCAAGCTCAATGCCAACCGGCGTTTCGTCCGACTCGGCTGCCTGCTGCTCAGTACGCTCGCAGCCACGCCTGAAGGAGTACGCGTTCTCATCGAGGATCGATTGCTCCGCGAGATTCGCGAATGCCTCGATCAGCTCGACCCGCTTTCAGGCCTTTCAACCTCGGATCCTCTGCTCTCACGCAAGCGCATGGACGAGACCCTCACCTCGGGCTATTTCGAAATGATTGGCGTCCTCACACAAACAGCTGAAGGCATTCGCCTGCTCGAGCGCTTCAAGATCTTTACTCCGTTGTACCATCTTAGCGCGCTGCGAAGTAGAGATGATGTTGTCAAGGCAGTGATTGAGAACGTCGATTACAGCATCGATGGGCATGCCAGGATCATTCTCGCCAAGGCGCTCACTTCGAGCTACCGCGATGTGCGTCTGTTTGCGACAAGACACTTGGCCGAACTCATTCGGCAGCAGACCTTACCCACCAACGCCAAGAATGGCTCCGACATTCAGGGCGACTGGACCATCAGTCTTTTGCTCACGCAGCTCTACGATCCTGCGGTCCATGTGCGTCAGCTGGCTACAAGGGTGGTCGAGGAGGCATGTACCTCGAGTCACATTCTCGAGAAGGTCGTATCCATGCGGCCCACTTTGGATCACCTCGGTGAGCTTGGACACCCACTGCTGCTCAAATTCCTTTCGTCATCGATCGGAATTCGTTACCTCTGGCAGGGCGAGTACATCGATCGCGAGATGGACGAATGGTTCAATGAGCGCAACCAGCGCTACGTTGTCGAAGTCGAAGTGATGCTCGCCGACTTTTTCAGCATCTACCGCAAGTCGTCAAGCAACGGTACTTCCATGAGCGTCTCAAACGGCTCATCTGAAACGGCGTCGGCCTTCGCACCTCCTTCAGTATCCACCATTGACAGAGCAAAGGATGGTGTGGTTCCGCCACACTTCTACGGAGAGCTGGCCAAGACGCCCGAAGGCTGCCACATCCTGCAGCAGAAGGGCCATTTCGCCGAATTTGCCCACTTCATCCGTCAACATGGCGCCGAGGCCTCCGACAGCGAGCTGATCAACAAACTCAAGAGCGTTCTGTGGGCTGTCGGAAACATTGGTGCCAATGAGCTCGGATTGCCGTTCTTGGAAGCCGAAGATCTGATCAGCCAGATTGTCGAGATTGCCGAAACCTCGCCTGTCATGTCGATTCGTGGTACGTGCTTCTTCGTGCTCGGACTCGTTGCGTCGACCAACTCGGGTGCCGAGGCGCTGCAAGACTACGGATGGCAGTCGGTGTGCACGCCTTTGGGAGCACCCATGGGGCTCTGCATTCCGGACGACGTCAACAGGCTCGTTTCGATCGAGCGTTGGGAGGTTCAGAAGGTGCCGGACTTGAGCTACCTCGAGCTGGGAGAGCCCGAGACGCTGGTGGTCAACAAGATCATCACTTCGATCGCCAACTTGGGCAATTCGATTTTGGCCACCAATGCCTCGCGATCGCTCAGCAAGCTGAAAGCCAAGCACAAGTCGGCCTTCAAGGACCTTTCTGTGCTGGCGAGGGCATTGGAGCTGATGGATCACTTTTACTACCGCGTCTCGGTGCGACGATACATTTGGGAGTTGTTTGACGTCAGTCTGGACGAGGATGTGGTTCAAGAGATACGCGCTAGCAGACAGAGGCTGATTGAAGCCAAACGTCTCAAAAGCGCACAGGCTGGTCGACGATCTTCGTCTCGAGCGGTAGGCAAGCACGGACAGCACTCGCCTCGGCAGAGAGGCGGTTCTGTGGGCGATGCCGCGACGGCGTCACAGAACGGCACGGCACTTCAGAATCTTCAGAATCGCAGCAAGGCGCCACATCGGGCTGGGCTGAGTGCGATGGCAGGCGACGATTCGTCTTCGCATTCGGATTCCGATCCAGATTCTGACTCGTCACTGCCGCGATTGGCCATGCCAATGCGCGGAAATGGATCGACGAATTTCGGAAGAGGCCACGATGATGAGGAGGATGAGGACAGCGACTTGGACGCAGATGCAGACGAGGTAGGATTGTCGAGCAATCTTTCGTCAGATGACGAGGCCAGCGACACATCGCAGGACGAGTCGAAAGCGATGCTTCACCCAGAGCATGTGGCGGGCAGAGCTGTGAGCAGGACTGGGGCACCAAGCGGAGCGAGAAGAGCCAGCATCCGTTCTTCGACGCTCAAGGGGCATTGGAGTGGAAGACAAGAGCCTTTGGAAGCGGAAAAGGTCGTGGCTGCGCCAGCTAAGAAGGTGGTTGGGTTTGGTGTTGAGGAGCTTTGATTCTAGCCTTTTGGCACTATGGCTTCCCATCAATATCGCGATTTCAAATCAAAGCGCAACACAGTCTGAGCGGATCTGAGACCGAAGTGACTGCAATTTGGTCGTGGAATAAGAAGCATGTATATTGAGGGAAGGAAGACCAAAGCACTGTCAAGACGCCTTTCAAGTCGAAGAGTGAGCATTGGAGCTGCTGCTGTTGGACCCGAAAGCGTTGGTCAACTGATCCACACCCTGCTTGAACTCGTCCGCGCCCTTAGCAGCGACGCCCTGGTGGTTGCCGGACTTGTCGTAGTCGCTGCTCTTGCCGAACGTGGATGGATCCTGAGCGGTGGAGTTGGAGTTGTTCGAGTCGGCGGATCTGAGACCTTCACCTGCCGAGTCGAGACCGTCATTGATGTTGCCACGGATGGCTTCGCCTGCTCCGTGGACTGTGTCGATCGCACTGTGAGGGCGGAGGAGAGTGGGTTAGTATTCGGTGAAGATCTTGTTTGGACAGAGGGAGAGAGGAGAAGAGCTTACCCTTTCAAGGCACCGCCGATTTTGTCGCCTGCGCTCATTGTTGTTGTATTCAAGGGAGATCGTGGTCGTTACAGCGATGGCAGATGAGGATGATGGAGTGAAAGTGGACGAAGCTGTTGTGAGCTACTTATATACACACGATGACAGTCTGTACGACCTGTTGGACCCTGCGCTGTAGCTCACGCTAGCTGAACCCTTAGCCATACAGTCAGCAGGATCGACGAAGGGCTTTCATGGGCAACAGCCGCTTGTCCGGGGCCTCGATCCCGACTCGAGAGTTCGCGAGGGCTGTTCGTAAGTAATCAGGTCGCAGGCACAGGATGACTCTCTCTCTCTCTCCGTGTCTCCACAAAGGAGGTTTGGCCAAGTTTGGCAGGTTGAACGACGTCATAGCTGCACGAAAATGTGCTGAGTGTGGACCCAATCAGGCTTAACAGCAACACTGATTTTTTCGGACGCGTCGCGTAGATGGAAAAGCGGAAATGCACACTTTTTGGCTCGGTCGACGCAACTCTGAGCTTGAGTGTGACTGACGCAAAGTCAAGCAAGCAAGGACCCTTGTCGACATCGATGGCCCACGCTGAGTTGATTGGAATGCTTCTCACACCCAAACACCATCCAACCACCATAGACGAGCAGATGACAAGGTCATGAGACAGGCTACTCTGCCTTGGGCTGCTTCACCGCCCATCAGGCCCCAATACCTTCCAGAGCATCATCCTCAGCCACCTGCCTCGCTCGATCCAATCTTGATCGACATAGACACTCCGCCATATCAGTTCAGCAGTCCCGCACTACCACTCGATGGACAGCAGCAGCAGCAGCAACATATCGATCCACAGCTCGATCTAGATCCAGCACTCTTTGCAAGCTCGCAAGATGCTGCCAACAACGCTCCATCTCAAATCGATATCCCCAACACCAAACCCGACCTGACTATAGACATGGCTTCGTCGTCCTCGTCGTCCTCTTCTTCTGCGGCTGCTTCAAGCGCTGACGCCCCTGCGTCGACACAGCAGACGGAGATGTCATCTGTGCCCGAGGCGAACGCAGTGGTGACCGCTGAGCCAGCTGAGCCAGCCAACGGAGCCTCTGACATCTCAACGGCGGCTACCACTGCCGAGCCCAAATCCAAGCCATCCCTTCACCCTTTCTTCAGGCCAGGCGGTCCTTCGTCTCACTCAACCGACACCGCAGACGACTCCGACGCCGAAAGTAAACGTCCATCCCGCTCCAGCCGAGCAAAAGCACCCGTCTCTTACCGCGAGGATCTCAAGGCTGTCTTGCGTGCAGACAAGGCACAAGAATCAGCACGCCTCAAGGAGGAAAAGCGGCATGCACAACTTCAAGCTGCTGCAGAGAAGAAAGCGCTCAAAACAGCCAAGGGCAAGCCTCGACGATCTCACCGCAAAGGCAGCAATGATTCCGAAGACTTTGAGCTCGTCGAGACTCGTGTGGCTCCAAGCAAGGCTCAACAACATTCCTCAGAATCCTCTTCCTCGGCGGCTTCCTCCTCGAAGCCTAACCAGCCTTCAAAACACGTCGAGCCCAAGCCGCTCAGCTTGGCAGTCAAGGGAACGGACGCAGCGGCAACTGCCAACCCACATCCCTTCTTCTCCAAGAAGCCCAAACAGCAGCCGGCCCCACCAAAAGACGTCGACAGCATCTCGAACCGAGGTGAACAGAACGGTGGCACAGGGTTGTCGAAAGCAACCGACGAAAATGGCAAAGCTCCCGCAACATCGTCCAGCTCGACATTCAACGCTCCACCTGCTTCGTGGAGTCTCTTTTCAACGCAGAGAATCTCTTCGTCCAAGCCAAAGAAGCCTCTCTACGCTCCCTGGCCAACTCAAGAAGACACGCACGTCGTCGGGTTGCTCGATCAGGAGAGTCAGCTTCTCTCTCGATCTCGGTCAGATCTCGAAGCTTTCCAATCTCGCTGGCAGTCTCACGCGCCAAGCTCAGCGCCGAAGCCCACTCATCCAAGCCCACCTCCCGACTTTGTGTCGCAGATGAACCGCACTCGACCTCAATCCCACCTCGACGGTATCTTCTTGACCGGCTCAGACGAGTTCAGCTCTACCGACGATTTCATCGGACAAGTCGTACTCGACAACCTCTCGCAGCTCGCGTGCGCGTCGGCAGTCCAGCAGGCAGAGTCCTGTCGCAAGACTGGCCAGCTCTGGGTCGACGCCTTCCGTCCGCATCTTGCATGTGCTTGTCTGGGAAATGAGGTCAATGCATCCTACCTGCTTGACTGGTTGCGGCGCTTGCTCGTCGCTGCGCCCGGTTCGGTGAAGACGACCGACAGCAAGCGCAAGCACGGCATCCAGCGTCGGGTTGATCGCAAGAAGAAGAAGAGGCCACGAAGAGGCTATAGCGACGACGAGGATGATGATAGCGATGATATGGCTGATTTCATTGTGGACGATGACGAGGATGAAGATGCGGTGGGCGAATACGACGAATCTGTTGCGGACGATGAGTGGTTTTCTAAGTTTTCGAAGATCGATCGCAAGACGACACTCACTGATGATGAAGAAAGTGTCGATGTCAAGTCGTCTCAGGGGACGGTCACGTCTGCACCGGCACCTGCAGCCGCAGCCGCCGAACCCAAGCTCCAAGAGACCACATCACGGCCTGAAGCTCAGCAACAGCGACCAGGCCACCAGCAATTCGCATCGCTTGACAGGCTCACCAACTGCATGATCTTGACCGGACCCAGTGGCAGCGGCAAAACCGCCTCGGTCTACGCCTGCGCCGCCGAACTCGGCTACGAGGTGTTCGAGCTGTATCCCGGTATGGGCAAGCGCAGTGGTAAAGAGCTCCTCGCCGCTGTCGGCGACCTGGGCCGCAACCACATGGTCTCCTCCGGCGGTGTTGGTGGAGGTGCTTTCAAGAAGTCGCAGCACGCTTCGTCTGCAGCGACGAGCTCTGCCAGCACGGTCCGACAATCGCTCATCCTCATCGAAGAAGCCGATGTGCTCTTCGAAGAAGACAAAGGGTTCTGGGCCGCCGTGGTGGAACTGGTCGCAGAGAGCAAGCGTCCCGTTGTGGTGGTGTGCAACGACCTCGAGCTGGTGCCCGTGCAGGATTTGCCGGTTCAGCAAGTTCTGCAATTTTCGAAGCCGCAGCTGTCCGGTGAGGTGGTGCCGTGGTTGCAGACGATAGCAGCCGAGATGGGACGGTTTGTCAAAGCGGAGCAGGTGGAGGCGATGCTGCTCGGTCTTCCTTCGAGTGTTGGTGCGCTGGATGCGGGGGCGGAGTGGGAGGCCGAGGCGGATCTGCGTCAGGCTATCAATCAGATGCAGTTTGGACACTTTGCATGCGCTGCGGAGACGAAAGAGCGGGATTGGTTGGAGACGCTAGTAGCGCAAAAGGCGGATATGAAGGCTGTTGCTCGAGCGGCAGATTCGAGCAGTTTGGCGGATGTTTTCGAACGCGGTCTAGATGGCGACGGGCAGGCAGGAGCGGGTGCATTTGGCGATGCTGGTGTCGATGCTTCGTGTTCTTCTCGACAGTGGGGGTCGTGGGTTCAGCTGGTGCCTTCTCCGCTGGCGTCGCGTCAGCAGAGGCAGGCGTTTGTTGGAGTGCAGGGTGCGCAGATAGAGTACAGGTCGACGTTTGCCGATCTGCATTCTGCCATCGTCGGCGTTGCTGGATTGTCGTTCGATTGCGATGGTGTCCGCGAGTACGGCGGTGTTCCAGTCGCTCAACCTCTGTTGCATCGTCTGCAGGATCGACAAGCAGCACGCCTCCGCACCCTGGTGCATACACTCCCCACACCCTACCGCTACTCATCTTCGCACCTCCCGCCATGGCTAGTGACCGACTATGCTCCCATCGTCCGCCTCATGGTGTTGGTGGATGAGGATCTGGCTCAGATCCACGCTTCGCTCCAGCAGCAGCAAGCCGACTCGGCTGCAACGAAAACGCAGCCAGCGTTGGGCAGATCGACGCGAAACTCTCGCGCAGCTCTGATGACGAGCTGGTTGAGCGGTACGCCGGATTACGGGTATGAGAGGTGGTTGGCGAGTGCGGGACCTGAGCAGGTGGAGGTTGGGCGGTTGACGAGGATGAGTTTTTGAGGGCGAAGAGAGGGATTTGCACGGATGTCGTTACATGTTGAAATGCTTGTATTCTACACTTTTGATGGTGCAATGCTATTGCCAGTACAAACAGCCGCCCCAAACGCTCTCCGAAGTCAGAGGGAACAAGAAACGTGCGAACAGGGCTATACCTGCTGCGTGGGCGATCCATATCGCTGTTTGAATGCCAATCTCGTCAGTTTTACGTCTTACTTTTCTACACGACCACGAGCTGCACACATACCTGTCTTGCACCTCGCATGCCTCTCTCCAGCGCCTGCTGGATCGGGTAGACCCAAAACGTTGCACACCACATGCGCGGTCATCGGCGCCGCTACACTTGCACTTCTTAGAAACAGAAAGTTGGCGTACCAACCGAACACGCTCGTGTACGCTAGCTGAACCAGCGAAGTCACCGCTGCTCTTACTGCGGCTTGTTTGGTTTTGCCGCCAGCGAGGAAGACGTTGTAGGCGTGGTGCGCGTGCGCGATGGCAAAGAAGGCAGGTGTAAGCCAAACGAGGCGCGTGCGGGGGACGCCGGCGAAGAAGAGGAGGGTGAGGATGGAGGAGCGGAAGACGAGTTCTTCGGTGAGTGGGCCGATGATGTAGTTGCGCTGGCCGGGTAGCGAGGTGAATTTGGTGAGGACGTCGCGGCGGAAGGAGAAGTGGCGTTGAAAGGGAAGCTCACGGTCGAGAAAGCTGACGTAGAGCGGACCGAGGAAAAGGGTACAGGTTAGGAGGAGGGGTGAGAGAATGTGGGTGGTGCAGAGGCGGATAAACGCTGGAAGAGAGGGTGAGAGGGGGATGCTGGAGGAAGAGAGGAGCGTAGGGATGGGTAAAGGCAGGCCCAAGAGGCGGCTAATATTGAGGGTGTCCAACAGCCATCCCTGTTCAAACCAGTTTTGATCGTCAGTACCAGGACACTATCTGCATTCCCATTACGCGAACACACTTACCGCTCTCGGCACGACCCCTTTCACCCACAACACCACCCCCGTAGCCACCATCGTCACCGCCGTCGCAGCACTAGCCGTCTTGATCCTCGCCCGTATCACCGTCGGGTGGTCACGATCCATGACGTTGCCGTGTGCATCTTGCTTGCCCGCTACCAGCCGGCCGGCGGGGTGGAGGTAGAGCGAGGCGACGTAGGTGAAGGTGAAGAGGGTGGAGGCGCCAACGGCGAAACCGAGGGAGAGGGTGGGTGGGGAGGAAGGCGGGTTGGGGAGGTTGAGGAGTAGCGACATTGTGGTGGCGATGGTGGTAGGGGAGGAAGAGAAGGAGTTGGGAAGGGAAGAGGGAAGAAAGGGGAGGGAAAGGGAGGGGGGTGTCGAAGAGGACAAAGGGGACGAAGCAAGTTGGTCAAAACGTCAAATTTGGCGAAGAGAGAGGACCCTGAATTGGGTGCATTAAGGCTCAAAGGAGCAGAGAGAGACGCACGATCCACAACACACTCGACACTTTCAACACCGTCCATCACCACCACCATCGCCAACCCAGATAGCAGACAGATGTGAAAAGCAGCGACAAATGTCGGCCAACTACTGGGCGTCTACACAATGCAACAATTGGCTCCTCGACAGACCCCAACTCGAACTAGCACGCAAAGAAGATCTCCAATATGCCACACGGACCGAGTGTGCTGCCATCCAGGTGTTCTTTTCCAACCGTAAGTCCCTCGCCGTCTCTTGTCCTCCCCCACAGCTCACTCCACCTGACTCTCCCATCTCTCCCTGTTCTCTCTCTTCCAGTCCTGACCACAATCTGCAAACGCCTCAACCTCCGGCAAAGAGTCGTGGCCACCTCCAACATCTTCTTCCGTCGCTTCTTCGCCAAAAACTCCTACTCCGCCCTCGACCCGTTCCTGGTCTGCGCAACATGCGTCTACGTCGCAGCCAAAGTCGAGGAATCGCCCATCCACATCAAATCGGCCGTAGCCGAAGCCACACGAACCTTCCAGGAATTCGGCTTTCGAGGCATGCCCACGGACAACTCGAGTTTGGCAGAGATGGAGTTCTATCTGGTCGAAGAGATGGAGTTTGACATGATTGTGTATCACGCCTACAGGTCGTTGGTGGGGTTGTTTGAGGGGTATGGGTACTACGCGAAGGATGCAGGAGGAGGAGGAGGAGGAGGAGGGGCGGTGGCGGGGTTGGGGATTGAAGTGGAATCGCTTGGAGTGATCAAAGGTTTGAGCAGTGCGGAAGAGCAGCATGCTTCCGCAGGATTAGCTGTGGACGGTGGAGCAGGTAAGGTAGCAAAGTTGGTCGAGCTTGACGAATCCGTACTCCAACTGTCCTGGTTCGTCCTCAACGACACCTACAAGACAGATATACCCCTCATGTACCCACCGTACATGATCGCTCTAGCGTCGATATGGCTCGGGCTAACGCTCCACGGACCGTCGTGCGAAAAGATAACAAAGTCGGTGCACGCCATGCAGCAAAAACGACAACAGCATCAGCAAAAACTCCAACAGCTGCTCGACGATCCATCCTCCAACCCGACGGATTTCTCATCACTCTCGAAGCAAGACGCAGCAAGCCCGCCGAGCCAAGAAGCACTGACGTTTTTCGCGAGCTTAAACGTGTCTCTGCCTCTCATGTTCGAGATCGTGCAGCAGATGATCAGCGGGATCGTGTTGCAGAATCAGGTGAGCGCCATGGTCAGCGACGGGCCTTCGATGGTCAAGTTGCTGGAGAGGATGCGCGAGAGTAGGCGCGTAGATCTGGTGCGGAAAGCAAAGGAGAGGAATACGGGCCCGACGGCGGGTGACAAGAGGAGACCGCATCGATAGGCTGTACGACTAGAAGTTGACAATTGTATTAATACACGTAGAACGAAGTGAAGAACGAGCGTTGCGAGAGAGAGAGAGAGAGAGAGAAGAAGAAGAGAAGAGAGGAGGGAAGAGGGCTAGCCTTCAATCCCTTCAGGTAGCCTACCGACTACTTTGACTGCGTATAGTCCGGGGAGGCGCTTTTCTGTGATCACCACGACGTTACCAAATATGAAGAGAAGCAGAGTCAGTAAACACATGTCATGCCGGCATGGATGAAAGTTCTCGTCCCACAACTCACCAATGCGCTGCCACTTGGCCACCCAACTCTCCTCCGGACGAAGCATGGAGATCATCCCGTCGAAATTGGATGTTGTGCATTCGGCAACTCTGTCTTGGCTTCCTTGCATCTGTGTTTTGGTGCAGCAAAAAGTCATCAGCATCACTCCTACGATACAATGCGCTCGCGGTTGAGCAGGAACTTACCTCGAGAACAGGCTCGCAGTTGGGGCATCCTTTGAGGTGAAAGTCTCGGGGTGACTGCACGAATTGACAACGAAGGCATGCTCGGAGCTTCTCTTTTCTCGCCGACATCTTGAGTAGGGTGCCGAAGCTGTGAGCTTGATGAACGAGATGGTGGACGCAGAGGAGGATGTCGTGAATGAACGCAGAAGGCTGAGTTGCTTGGCTGTTGATCCATCAAAATCCCGATTTCCGACAAACGCGATTCGAGTCTCGAAAATTTGGGCGATCCGTGCTCGCCTTTGCTTCCTTCTTTGCTTCCTTCTTTGCTTCTCATCTTCTCGCCATCGCAATCTCTCCCTCACCCTTGTCCAACCGCATCCAATTGAAAATGGACGGATGGGACTCTCCCGCAAACTCCGGCTCGGGTTATTCTCAGCAATCATACCAACAGTCCTATAACAACAACAGCTACGGCGGAGGACAAGGTGCAGGAAACGGCGGCGCATATGGAGGACATGGAGGTGGATACGGTGCGCGCGACCAGGGCTGGTCCAACTCTCCTCGTCGCGGAGGTCGAGGCGGACATCGCTCTGGCGGAGGTGGCGGTGGTGGAGGAGGTGGGGGATACTACCAGCAGCAGCAACCACCGTCCGTAGAACAGCGCGAAGAAAACCGCATCCGATACATTCGTTCTCAACTCTTCAGGCTCGGAGAGGAAAAGGATTTCCACCCTCCCTCCGATCTGCTCAAAATGGCCAGATGGATCGAGGACAAGTCGGCAGACGGTGTCGAACCTATCACCGCCGCATTCAGGGTGATGGTCACCGAGCAGCCTCACAAGACTCCCCTCATTGCTGCACTCATCGGCTTCCTGTGCCTCTCGCAACAAGCCAAGCCCGTCGCCGCTCCAGCGCAGACCGGAGACGATGCCGATGAAACCAAGGATGTTTCCATGACTGATGAAGCGGACTCGGTGGGTATCCTCATTGTCAAGGATCTCGTCAAGGCTTTCCGATCTTACCTCGATGCGCGTCTTTGGAGAAACACGCGTCTCAGCTTGCATCTGTTTGCTGCTCTCGTCCCGCTTCACATCATCCCGGCCAGCTCTTTGCGAACGCTGCTGGCTTCATTCGCAGCTGTCTTGGAAGAGCCGGCCGTCGCTGCTGCCAGAGCCGATCGCGCTGCCATTTGCATCGTCGAGACGCTTTGCCGCGCTGGTCAGGATCTGTCGGACGACAGTGAAGCTGCGAGAGCCGAGCTCGACGACTTGGTTCACAGGGTCGTGACCTACGATGCAGCGCGCAAAGTCGAAGTCGAGTTGACGCAGCCTGTGCACGACTTCGAATCGATCTGGCTCGAAGGCTTCCCTGACGCCGTCAAAGCCTTGGAAGAGCTCAGAGCTAGAGACTACAAGCGACCCTCTTTCCTCCCCGTCCCCTCGGATCTTCTTCCCGCCGCCATCTCTGCGACTGCAACCCAGGTACCCCAGGAGAAGCGAACAGTCTATCTGCCCGACGTGCTCGTTCCACCCGAAGAGGATGCTGAAGAGCAGGGCCTCGATGTCGCCTATGCTCAGCTGGGTGAGCATCAGGTCAAGCGTCGCAAAATTGATACGGGTAAAGGCGAGCTTGAGGAGAAGAAAGCTGCCGTTGGTCCTGAAAGGGTCAGCCTTCAACCGCGGTGGTTTGCCAACACGGTTCCTGCTGTCGCTTCGCCTGCCTCGGTCGTGCTGCGAGCGATAGTGGCTGACATGATCGATCTGTACGAGGTCAACCGCAAGGAAGCTGCAAAGTTGATCCTCGACCTGCCCAACTGGCTGCGCAGAGGGACATTTGTCGGTGCCAAGATTTCGACCGAAGCTGGTCTTTTCGGCGAGCTCGATGAAGAGCAGCGCGCGGGGGAAAGCAACTGGTCGCTTGATGATCTGCTCGTCGAATCCATCCTGTCAAACGCCCTTGTGCTGCCCAACCCTCCGCGCAACCCGCTCTACTACACCTCTCTCCTCCGAGAAATCGTCACCCTCACACCCGGCAGCGTCGCACCTTCGCTCGGCCGCACCATCCGCACCTTCTACAACGCCCTCTCCTCCCCCACCATCGACGTCGAGACCGTCCACCGATTCGCCGACTGGTTCGCCATTCATCTCTCCAACTTCAACTTTGGTTGGGCGTGGAAAGAATGGATCCCCGATACGACGCTGGAACCTTCGCACCCCAAAATCGTCTTTATGAAGCGCATCGTCGAGCTCGAGATCCGCCTCGCTTACTTTGATCGTGTCAAGCAGACGTTGCCCGAGGAGATCCAAGCGGTGGCTATGCCGGCAGAGGAACCGGCTGCGGTGTTTACGTACGAGGATGAATCGCATCCGTACAGTGCCCAGGCGGCGAGGTTGATCAACTCGATCAAGGCGAAAGCGAGTGCAGAGGTGATTCTGGCGGATTTCGAGACGTTCAAGAGCACCATCGTGGATAATGCCGTCTCGACGATCCCGACGGAGGCAAGCGAGGGAACGGTCAAAGACGCGCTGGCGGCCGACGTTGTCGTTCGAGACTTGACGATCCAATGCGTACTCTCGGTCGGTTCGCGATCGTTCTCGCACTTCCTCAACATTGTCGAGCGCTACCATTCGCTGCTACGCCAACTGTCGAGGAGCGCACGTATGCGAGCCGCGATCCTCAGCGGAGCAGT
The DNA here is from genome assembly GCA_001748505.1 of Sporisorium iseilematis-ciliati. Lineage (NCBI taxonomy): Eukaryota > Fungi > Basidiomycota > Ustilaginomycetes > Ustilaginales > Ustilaginaceae > Sporisorium > Sporisorium iseilematis-ciliati. The sequence goes on along the minus strand of MJEU01000051.1, from coordinate 77,622 downwards.
CAAGTTCTGGAGACGATCGCAGCAGTGGGTCCATATCGTCGTGGATAAGCTGTTGCAGTATCGTATCGTCGAACCTGCGGATGTTGTAGAGTTTATCTTCAACCCGCCCGAGGACGAACCCGCGACGATTGCAAGGGTGGAACAGGGCGAGGGTTGGGTAGGCTTCAACACGTGGACTTTGCTCAAGTTGACTCTGGAGAAGGTGAACGGACGCGTCGATCAACTGAAGAAGAGGCTGGAAGAGATCTCGCGGAAAGAAGCGGAAGAACAGGAGCGCAAGGACGCAGCTGCGGCTGCGGGGTTGCCGTTTGACGATCACCCGCTTACCTCCACCGAAGAGGAGGAAAAACAGCCGCTCTTCCCTACCTCTGCGACACTGCCCATCCGTCCTCCCGAAGCATCTGCCACCGCTTCCACCGAAGTCTCTTCCACCGAAGCCTTGGCCAGCCTAGACGCGATCAAAAGCGAACAGCGCAAAGTGCTCATCGGAACGGTCAACGGCTTCACTTCTCACCTTGCCCAATTGGACGGTGAAAAGGGATGGGAGCACTGGTGGTGCTTGGGATGGTACAAACAGCTGGTCAGGTGCTTCAATGCGCAGTTGATGCAGAACAGGCAGCTGATCCTGGATAACAGCTTTGCCGGGGTGGAGGGAGAACTGGGGGAGAGTTTGAGGGAGATACTGGAGCGCGCGGTGGATCTGCTTTCCGAGTGAAGACTTTTCCGCAATGTTATCAACGATTCCCAACACCCTTGTTTGCGATGGCACCCCCTTACCGGGTTGCCTGCTCACCTTTGACGTGTGCTCAAGAACGGCTGTGGTTGCAGAACTCGAGGAGCGAGCTGTGAGAGAGAGCGATCGCCCAACTTCTCGAACTCGGCGATGCAAGTCACACTCGACCATCGCACCTCAACCTCACAAGCAACCACTCTCGAACATTGAGAATCAACAAGACGAGTTCAATTGTCGAGGCAGTACACCTTGTCGATTCCTGATCGAACATTCTGTGTTCTGACGATGCAACGTGCAGTTGTGCGTGGTCATCAAGGTTGCAATACAGCATCCAGCTCTTTTTCAGTAGGCCAAATCAACATCGCCCTCGGCAGCCCCATCCAGATCCTGATAGCTCTTGGGCGCTGCACGCTGAGCTCTCGGATCCAACGGTTTCGGCGCCGGCGGCAGCGGGTCCAGCTTCACCGGTGTACCCGCTGGCGAATCCGCAGCCGACACGACCCCACCCAATCGCATCCCCAACGACCCTCCTCCACCACCCGACGGACCCCTCCTCGGCGAATCCGCCGCACTCGCATTCCCAAATCGAATCATACCCATCCGACCACCGCTGTTAAACATCCCACCTCCACCACCGCCGTTCGCACTCGCCTCCAATCGCTGCGCCAACGGCGTACCCTCCGCCCCCGCGCCCGCCTTCGCCCCCAACTGACTAGTAGCCCTACACGGATCCCTCACATAGTTGTTGAAATACCGAACTTCCTCCAACACCGCCGCCGCTTCTGCCTCGATAAACCCACGATGCTTGTTCAAGATGTGCTTCTGAACAAAGATGGCCGCTTTGAACAGCTTGCCGCACTGCTGGCCCGCGCCGTTGATCGAAACTGTACACCGATGCTTCTCCTTCTCCTCCTCCTTGATGAACGGCAGAGCAGCAGCCATGAGCTCCGCATCGATGCTCTTACCGCCTACCTCGGTCAGATCCGTCTTTTCGTCTGCCAAGAGCAGAGTCGTCTTCTGATCGACACTACGCGCCCACGATTCGTCGTTCGTGTTCTCCCGTGGCTCCTCCACGAGCACACCGTGCGGCGGCTGCTTACGCCCGTGACGCGGACTCCTACGCAACAGCTCCTCTTCAAACTCGCAGACGAGCGAAATGTAGTAGTCGCAGTGGTACACGGTGCGCAGCAGATCCAGATGCAGATCGAGCAGCTTCTTGATCCAGCTACGACGCTGCTCGCGCTTCTCGGCGTCTTCGTCGACTTCGTAGCCGCGTTCCACATCTTCTTCGGCGAATTCGGGTTCGATCTGCCTGAGACGCTGCAGGATCGCTTCTGAACCGCTGGTCTCGAGCCAAGCTTTGGTGTCGGTGGATGCGTCGGATTCGAGTAGGTCGCGGAAGAGAACTTCGCGATCTTCGGTCTCGAAACGCTCGAGCAGCTGCTTGCAGTGCTTGAGGTCGACAAGCAAGCGCTGGAACGAGTTGGCGTACTCGGGGACGGTACGAAGCTTGCTCGAAGTAGGCTTGGAGCAAGGGGCGAGGTTGAGGGTGAATCCGTCGACGTCTTTGCCCTGCAGCGCGTTGAGAGTGTCTTCCATGTCGATGTCAGGCTCGTACATGGCCCAGCCGACACGATGCCATCGTTTTGCAACGTGAGGCTCGCCCAGAGCCAGGTAGCGGAAACCGGGTTTGGTGTTGAGCACTTGCTCAAGCTTCTCCCTGGGCACGTCGGCAGGGAAAGTTTTGACGAGGATCTGGTGGTGGCAGGCAGGAATGATGGCCTGTTCAGCATGCAACACCTCGGGTTCACCGTATCGCGAAAGGAGAGTTACATCGACGGGCTCGGAACGACCCCGATGATGGTCGTCGGCGTCATACGAGGAGGCACCGTCTTCGTTCTGGATGTCGTAGTTGATCTTGTCGAGCTTGCCTTGGTCAAGCTCTTGAAGCCAAGACTGCTTCTTGCCATCACGAGCCGCTCGCTTACGTTGGTTGCGAGCGTCGAGCCATGGTTGAGCAGGCGAGTACTTTTCCTTGAACCAGGCTTCGTGGTTGCGTTGGTCAAAGAAGAGGGCGACTGCTTTCTTGTTAAAGGCAGTTTTGTAGGCTTGGTATCCATCATAGATTTCCTGGGTGGAAGGCTGGTCGATGGACCTGTCGCGGGCGGATGGATGGGCAGCTTTGATCATCTGAGCGTATTGACGGAACTGTAGCAGAGTGTCAGACTGCATCGGGTCAGGTGCAGACTGTGGCTCGAAGGGAGGTTTGGAGTTGGAATCGGCAGCGTGAGGCGGTTCATCTCTGCGGTACTGAGAGTCGTAAGGAGGATAGTTGCGTTCGCGTTCGCGGTGACGAGGACGATCATCTCTGTCGTTGGCAGGAGGTGGGTCGTCGTACCTTGAGCGAGCGTCGTATCGATCACGCTCGTCGTAGGCAGAAGAGCGGTAGTCGTGGTCACGCGGGTCACGTTCTCGGTCACGGTAGTAACGATCCCATTCTAGAGCACGGCTGCGATCGTTGCGGTCATCGTAAGGGTCAGCAGAGCGATAGCTGTCGTAGCCAGAGGCACGGGAAGCGTAAGGTGACGGATCACGATAGTCTCGTGAGGGACGATCCCATGGGTCTGCAGGAGGGTAGTCGTTGTTGTTGTTGTAACCACTTGTACGCCTTTGATCGCGGTAGTAGGAAGGAGAAGGAGATCGACCACGCTTTCTGGGACGGTCGTAGGGGTCGTCTATGGGATTGTCGTAGGCGGATGGAGGTGGAGGATACGAGTCGTGCTGTGGACCAGAACGGTCATATTGGCGATAGGAAGAGGATCTGAATTCCATTTGGAGTTTGGCTATGATATGTCTAGAGCATGCCAGTGGGAGGGAAGGGACGAGGCGACGGATGCTCCAGGGTAGGTAAGCAAGAGTGAGAGAGCGATGATGGCTTGTATGAGGTTGGTGGGGATGTTACAAGCCGGAAGGGAAAGATGAACAAGGTAGAGAGAGTTGAGATGAGAAGACGACGAGATGAGACGAGACGAGACGAGAATCCGAATCGCAATTCCTTCCTAAACAGCAGAAAGCGTTTCGCAGTCGCGCGCTTTCCTCGACACAAAAGCAAACAAACTGAATCGGGTGACCGTTTTCCATTCAACAGAGGTGGTGATCGCAGCCAAATTCGAATTTAATTCCAGATCGGGAGTTAGGTCTCGGCCGATCTCACATGGTCACGACCAAACAGTTGAACAGCATACGTCGATGTTGCTACTCTGCTTCGTGTGGCGTGAGTGCGGCCATCACGTCGTCATCCGCTCGTTTCATCGACGGTAAGGCGTTGAGGCCGTGTTGATGAGGAGTTGAGTTTGGTGGGAGTGTTGATAGTGCCTGTTGAGAATGCTGATGATGGCGCTTGTTCTGATACAAATTGGATTTCGTGGCGCGCTTTCGCATTTTGAGTTTGCGAGAATCACAGAATGGCCGAGCGTGGTGGGAAAGAAGCGGTGAGAGTGTGAGTGACTGAAGAGTGACAGCACAGACACTCTCTCTGTGTGCTACAAAACACTCTGAACTCAGACTGCGACTGCGACTGTGACGCTTTAATGCCGCCGATCCTCAGTCTTAATTGATCCCGTTGCTGCAATCTTCGCTTCCCTCCCTCTCTCTCTCCCTCTCTCGCTTCCGTTTCTTCATCCTCCCCCACACCAACCACGACCGACCGGCTGTGCGTCCTCCCTCGTATGGACCATCTCGAACGCATCGTTGCCGTTCACGACCACGAGTCGATGCAGTCCATTCCCGCCTCTTCCTAGGTTTCCTATCGCGACTATCTTGTCCCGCCTGCCTTCCTTCGTTCCTGCCGTCGTCCCGTCCATCGCGGGCTGACGCGCGCCCTGTCCACCACAACCACCACCACCACCATGATGCCCAATAATGCATTCCACATGCAACAGCACATGCCTCAGCAACAGCATCCCGCTGCCATGCCACAGAACGCCGCTTACATGATGCAGCCCTCCGTCTACGCTCAACATCCCGCTCATCAGCAGCAGTCCCAACCATCAACACCACAGCTGCAACAGCAGTTGCAGAACAATCCGCATCAGCAGCAACAGCATCAGCAGCAGCCACAGCAACAACATCATCCGCAGATGCACCAGCAGCATCCCCAACAGCAGCAGCAGCAGCCTGTCGTATACGGTGGTGCCGCCTCCAATGCCTCGCTCAATCAGCCCGTCCACATGCCAAATCCCGGTATGGCTTCCTCCGCCTATCACCCCACAATGCAACAGCACCAAGCACAGATGGCACGCATCGCACAGGCGAATCAGCCTCATATGGTCAATGGTCAACAGCAGCGTCCGCCCATGCACGCCAATGTCGCCTTGACTCAGCAGCAACAGCAACAGCAGCATCAGCTACAGCTACAGCAGCACCACCAGCAACAGCAACAGCAACAACAGTTGCATCTCTTGCAGCAGCAGCAACAGCAACAACAGCAGCAACAACAGCAGTCCAATCCTCATGCGCCGCCGCATACTCCGCAACAGCAACATCAAGTCTTGTTGCAGCAACAGCAGCAACAGCAGCAGCAGCAACAGCAGTCGCAGCAACAGCAATCGCAGCAACAGCAGCTGCACAATATGCAGGCTCCTCCGTCACAGGTCAATCTACATTCGCATCCACAAGCCCAGCAATCGCATCAGCCTCACTCGTCGTCCGCTCCTCCTTCCTCCCACCCACAGCACCCGCAACCCCCATCCGCGCCCGGATTGCACAATCCTTCCAACTCGCAGCCCAATACAGCGCACAACAGTCCTATGCCCAATCCCCTCGCTCAACGTCCCGCTCAGCCTGGTCCGCATCGTACCCCCACTCCCATGCAGAACTCGGGCTCCGCTGGTTCGGCACCCGCTCCCCAAGCTTCATCTGCATCAAGCCCACAGGTCAATGGTCCCATGCCACTCCGTCAGGCTTCCGTCCCCTTGAATCAGGCTCCCTCCACACCCAATCACAACAGGCCACCATCAGCCGCACCCACTCCATCACTTCAGCCAGCTACCGCTCCGCCCACTTTGTCCATAGCTCGGCCTACCACTACCTCGCCAACTTCGGGCCAACTGCCTCAAAATCTTCCGGGTCCTGGTCCCGGCCCAACTACTACCGTCAATGGTGCAATGCCACCCGGCCTTGCTTCCGTCGATAGCATGGTTGGAGCTCCAGGCCCCAATCCACAGCTTCAGTCCCAGTTTTCCAGCGGCTCGGCCGTTCTCAGGCTGCTTCAATACTCTGAAGGGCTTAGCTCAGGCGACAATCGCGGCGATATCGACTATTGGCGTTCCTTCGTTGACGAATTCTTCATTCCCTCCGGCGTGTTCCGTCTGATCCTGTGGAACTCGACTTCGCGCGAGCAGAAGGGCTTTGAGGTACCCACCTGTGTCTTGCCACGCTATCTACTCACCAACTACGTCTCAGGCTTGCGCTCAACTCAGCTGCAGCTCCTCGACCCAAGAGAGTATCACACCGGCTGGCCACCCGTCAACCCTCTTCCTCCGCCTCCCGCATCGCACAAGTACCTCAACAGTTTCCCCTCCGCCAATGTGACGCATCAGGTCGACGTCTCCAAAGCAACATTCCTCTCTAGCTTTGAAAGTGGCTGGCAGGTACAGATGACCGGTCTTTTGCGTGCCTGCTTCGTCCCTTGGGCAGCCGCACAGCCGGGCGAGCCAGGAAAGATGGATGTTCAACTACGCCTCGAATCGCTCGACTTTACTGTGCATGCCCATTCCGGCTACATCCCGCGTGTAGCCATTCAAAAGTCGAAAGTGGAACATCCTCTGCCTAACAGCTTGGTGGCCAGTATTCTCAGCTCAGGCGACAGCAGCGCGCCGAGTCAGAACGGAACTAAAAAGGCTCCAGCAAGAGGTGCTCGCAAGGACGATGCCGACGAGGCAAAACGAGACGAGAACGGCGATCCCGTCATTAAGACCGAAGAGGGCTCCGGCTCGGGCGACGACGATGTCAACAGCCCGAGCGGCTACACTGTCTCGGTTGAGAAGACATATTTGCCCGACTATCCGGTCAACGAGTACGGCATCAGCTTGCGCGCCATGCGCTGCCTCGAGATCACCGAAAGCGTCTGTCAGTTGCGCGACCTGATCGACTTGAGCATGCGCGACAAGTTGGGTCCCATCGACTCTCTGCGCAAGTTTGCGACGCAATACAGGGACATGCAGTCGGGTCGTCCCATGTCTCAGACTGGCTCAGCAGACGTCAATGGCACCAACCAGCAGGCACCACGAGCCAACAACGCAACCACACCATCATCTCAAATGCCTGGTCGACCACCGAGTGCCCAAGGTGGGCCCACCGAGAACGGCACCAATTCGAACCACGCATCACCGAGTGTAGCCAACGGAGTGTCGGGCATCAAGCGCAAGGGCAAGACGGCTCCTAGCCCAAGTCCCAAGCTTGCCAGCACCAACAACCCGGCAAAGAGGCAACGATGAAAGAAGAGCATGAGACGGGCATATTTTGTTTAGTGTACTTGTATCGGCAGTCACGTTTGTTGTAACCTCGCATCTATCAGTCGCAACAATGTACTCGTTTGGTCACTGTACACATCTTTGACGAGTGCGCAGTGTCGCAAGACATGAAAGTGTGAAAGTGAATAGACGAATCTTCGACGTGGAAGTGATTCATTCACATTTGTGATTCTCACCGGCGGCAAAGAGCGCGTAAAGTCAACGCAAGCGGAAAATCCAGTCCGAGTCCCGCTCGTGCATCCAACGCGTTGGAAGACAAGTTCGACGTTTGAGTTGTTTCACCTGCACAACCTCCACCACATACCATCAATCATACACTAACAATCATGTGGCTCACAGATCAGCAGAGTAAGTTTGACAGCAGCGTGCTTGCTAGAAGCAGCCTTGGGTTGACTAACTAAGCACTCGCTTCTTCCCCCCCACTCGACACAAAACAGAAATCGGCGCCGGGTTGGTGTCGTTTGGCACATTCTTCATCTTTGTCGGCATCCTGCTCTTCTTCGATGCTGCATTGCTCGCACTCGGCAATGTTCTCTTCACCGCCGGTATCGCACTTCTCATTGGACCTCAAAAGACCTTCTACTTCTTCGCGAGGAAACAAAAGATTCGCGGCACCATTTGCTTCTTTGCAGGCATGTTCCTCGTGTTCTGCAAATGGGCCATGATCGGTATGCTTGTCGAGGCATTCGGATTCCTCAATCTATTCGGGTGGGTATATGGACATTCAACTTGCTCGTAGGAAACGGATAGTAGACTGACTCGTATCGCTTCTTATCGTCCGACTGCAACTGCAACAGCGACTTCTTCCCAGTCATTCTCAGCTTTTTGCGGCAACTTCCCATCATCGGCAACGTCCTATCCGCGCCAGGCGTAGCAAACGTAGGTATCAGAGTCCTGAGCAAGCAAGATGGATTGCGGTACGATACACAACGAGGACGTATGACTGACCTGATGATGATTGCTTCCTCGTTGACTTGGATGACAACAGGTGCTCGACAAGATCGCAGGAACTCGTCAGTCGGCTGTCTAGACGAGCTTTATCCTTTGCCGACCAGCCCAAATTATGGTGGACGGCGGTGCAAGATGCTGTTTGTTCACCATGTCTCAGCGAGTCGGCTATTCTACGACACTCTAGCATGCGTTGTATTCAGGAAGAACAAAGAAACAAGCACGAAGTACAACACATTATAGATGCGAGTGCGAGTGTGTGACAGTGACCTTGACAAGACAGCTTGCTCACTTCTTTACCTCACCCCACCGTCATTGACAGAGGTCCTCTCAAGTGGTGTTGATTGCGCAGAGCCATGGCTGAGTTGATCTCAGAGTTTGCTCCGACTGAAATGTGAAATGAGAAATGCAGCTTCGTCAACGCGTCTCGACAGCGCACACGGGCGTATTGACGAGGTGCGTGAATTCGCAAAACCGAAATCCGAAATTGGATTCGTTATTCATCCTTCACCGTCCATCTCAACATCATCATCGTCGTCGTCACCATCCACAATCCACACAAAAGGATACATCGCACCCACATGCTCTCTCACTGACGGTCAATTTTCAGTGGCAGCCTTCTGTCAGGCACATCGTGCACCTTCGGCATCCTTCATCAACGTCGCGCTTCGATCCGGTCTTGACATTCCTCTGCGCACATCGGCCTCATCATAGCCAAGGCAGCTCACACAATGGCATCGTCGCCTGCTGCCAGCACTCCACACGCGCCTCGCACACCCTCCAACGATGCATCATTCACAGCACCACCCCCCAAGTCCAATGGCGCAAGAGAGCGTTCCAATTCCTCTGCACCACTAGCAAAACGGTTCAAGGCCGACCACAACGATGCTTCCGCAGCTGCTCCGTCCATCAACGGCGCTTCCAGTCCAAACGATGCGGGCACTGCTCAAGCTCCATCCGCTTCCAGAACAGCTACTGCCAACTCTGCGGCTGCCAATGCTGCGCCCGAACACAAAGACAACTTTGACAGTCTCGTCGATGTAATGGGCGCTTCAGGCGTCGACTTGCAAGCAGAGGAAGAAGCCATCCAGCGCCGTGAACTCATGCAGCAGTCTCAAAATGCGCGCGACAAACGCACACAGCCCGACGACGACGACCTCTTCTTGCAAATGTACCCGCTCGCATACAAGGTGCACACACTGGCGCAAGAACATGGCTTGAGCGTCGACGCAGCCGTTCTCAACTACCTCTCTCTAGCTGCCAGGACACGTTTGAAAAACGTTCTCGAAAACATGATTGCGTCGTCTCGACATCGCAATTGGTCTTCGCATCAGCATCCTCCACCGCTCTATCCGTCCACATCGCAGCCAATGTATCACGAACAGATCCTCAGCGATCCCATCAAGCAGCTTGCTGCCCTCGAAAAGGCAGAAAGGGGCGAAGAGGCACGCAGGCGTCGCGAACGTCTCGCTCGAGATGAAGAGTCCTCGGCCCTTGCTGCAGGATACGGCGGTGATGCCGACATGGACATGGACGACGGTACAGGCACTCCCAGAGGAGACGGCAGGAAGAGGCCAAAGAAGATTGGACCAGGTGTCGCCGCGAGGAATATGTCGGAAGACGTGCGCAAGAGGCTAGCAGACAGCACAGCTATGCGAAACTTGGGTGGTGGCTCATCAAAGTATTCTTGGCTGTCAGGTGGATCCACATTCCCAAGCACTTTCAGCCCACTTGACGCCAAAAAGGGAAAAGCGGAAGCAGGTGGTGCAGAAGATGTCAAAACACCCAGTCGCCTTCCCAAGCCCAAGTTCGCGCCCCAACCATCCGTATCGAATTGGAGCGGAGCAGGCACAGGCGACACAATCTCAGCCAGTGGCACTAGCGGTGCTGGATCGAACGCAGCTTCTACGGGCGCCTGGGGTGACGTAGCTGCACGACAGGCTGCCAAGGAAGAAGAGGAAAGGCAAGCGAGGCTCAAGGTCACCTTACGCGATGCATTGTTCGCACTGGAGTACGAGAGAAGGGCTGGGGTAGGGCATGGAAGCGGAGAGGCCCTTCTATACAGGATGCGCGCTGGTGGAGAACAGTTGCTCAAGGCCAAGGAGGCATAGCAAACGAGTGACTTTCACATTTCACGGAAAAAGGTGTCTAAGTATGCTAATCATGCAATCCATCCTCCCTCACTCACAGGGCGTTGTGACCAGGCTTCACCCGTTGACTGTGCTTTGTTTGTGTGTCTTCTGGATTGTATTATGCAACTTCTTGCAAAGAATGGATTGTGCTGAGTGTAGGACCATGCTGCTCATTTGTGCGACACGTAACGAAGAACAAAGTCGTGAATCGTTCGTGTCGGACGCACTGACCGGCTAAATTTGATCAGAACAACCAACACCATTTCTTCTCTCGACGTGACCTCCACCGTCCACCACCACCACCGCCCTTTACATCTTTGCTTCCATCGCCATTTGATAATCGTTGGCCCCCGCTGAAAGTCGAATTCGGGATCAGCATGTTAAGCTCCTAGGCAACATCTCCAATTCTCGTTCTTTGCACCGACTCTGGTCTGCCGGCAGCCACCATGTCATCTTCCTCAGCGATTGCATGGCTGCGCCGCGTCTGTCTCGACGACTATGGCTACAACTTCGCTCTACCTGTCCTAGCCATCGCAACGGTAGTAGCATCGGAAGCCGTCATCAGACGCATCAGCTTCACCGAGATCGATTTCCAGACTTATCTCGCCCAAGCAGCCCTCTTTCTCGATGGTGAACGCGACTATGCCAAGCTCGATCCGCCAAACGGTAGCGGACCTTGCGTCTATCCTGCCGCACATCTCTACATCTATTCGCTCTTTCACCGGCTCACAGATGGAGGACGCAGCATCTTGCCTGCCCAGCATGTCTTTGCAGGTCTCTTGACGGCGACCAACTTGATCGTCGCCCTGCTCTACCGTCAGGCAGGCTTGCCTCCTCTTGCTGTCCTGCCGTTGATACTTTCCAAACGAATCTACTCAATCTTCCTGCTTCGCATGTTCAACGATCCAATCGCCATATTTTTTGTCTATGCGGCTCTCTTCGCAGCTACCAAGGCAAGATGGACCATCTCGGCTCTCCTGTTCAGCTTCGCATTAGGCATCAAGATGAACGTCCTCCTCTTTCTCCCCGGTCTCGCAGTCGCAGCCTTCATCTACACAGGCATCAAAGGCGCCGTCTCTTACATCGCTCTGACTGCTGCGGTCCAAGCATTGCTCTCCTTGCCCTTCACATTGCACGATCCTCGTGCTTATCTAACCGGTGCATTCGACTTTTCGCGAGCCTTCCTCTACATATGGACCGTCAACTGGAGGTTCGTTCCCGAGGACATGTTCTTGTCCAAGCCATTTGCAAATGGTTTGCTTGCACTTCATCTCGTCTTGCTCGTTCTCTTCGGTCTCTTCCGCTGGACACTCATAGGCTCGCAAGGCCCAAAGTGGATCCTTCAGAACTTGTCAAACAGCTCACACAAGCTCGTCAAACCGGAAAAAGTTGCCCTGCTCTGCTGCGCATTCACCGCCAATGTCGTCGGCATTCTCTGCTCTCGAAGCTTGCATTACCAATTCTACTCGTGGTACTTCCATCAAGTCCCGCTGCTTCTGTGGTTCTCGAAGCTTCCAGTGGTCCTCAGGTTGCTGTTGCCAGTCGCGCTCGAGTGGTGCTGGAACGTCTTTCCCTCCACCGGGGTCTCGTCACAGCTGCTGTTGGCTTGCCATGCCACGCTCGTCCTTGGCTGTTTCACTATGCCTAGCCCAGCAGTAGCGCAGCCTGCCTCATCGGCAATGCTTCGTGACGACGAGGAAGACGAGGTGGACAGCCTACTTTTGACCGATGATCTTCGTGCGAGTCGCGACGAGGCGGTTCAGGCGAACGCAGATCAAGACACAGAATCGGTATCGGAAGACGAAGAGAGCGAGCGTCAAGATGCCCTTCAACGTCTCGCGCAAGCTCGCGAAGCCAGAGCGGCCAAGGAAGCAAAGCTACGAAAAGCGTTCCGTCGCCGCATTGCCACTCGCCGTCGCGTGCTTGCGCTCCTCGGCAAGCTGTCGCTTCTCCTCCGACCCCTTCTCGCTTTGCTCGCCGTCGCACTTATCTTCGTCGTGCCACATCCGCGATCGCCCGTGTCAAAAGGAACCTACGTCGACGAGAATGCACTTCAGCCTGGTCAGGCACGCGTGTACTGGGACTACTTCGACGTCACTTACGCCGATATGCTGTCCGAGAAGGTGTCGTTCTTGTCCGACGTGTCCAGTGAAGAGCGTGCCAACTTTTTCTACTCCGAGCTTCAGTCGTATGGTCTCGAAGTCAATCGCCAGCATTACCAGTACGAAGCCGGCTCCAGAGATCACAACTCGGCACTATCTGGAACCAATGTCTACGCCAGGTCAGCTACGCCCCGAATCGATGGCCGCGAAGCTGTCGTCCTCACTGCGAGCTGGCGCAGCCGTTGGCAAGGTGAAAACGATCCATTTGCGCCTGCAGAGAATCTTACCGACACTTCGAGCATCGATCCTCGTGGGCGCATCAACGTACGCGGCATCGCCTCTATCCTCGCTCTCGCCCGCTACCTCTCAACACAAGCTCATTTGAGCAAGGATCTCATTTTTGTCATCTCCGACGGCCACCTCGAAGGTATTCACGCCTGGTCTTCTGCCTATTTTGGCAGCACACCAGACGGACTCAAGGTGGACCCTGTATCGGCGGGAGGATCACAGGTGTGGAACGCAATCTCCATCGACTACCCTTCCGACTCCTTCTCGGCTCTCGAGGTCCAGTACGAAGGTTTCGATGGTCAACTGCCCAACATGGATGTCGTCAACACCATCGTGCGTGTCGCAGAGAGCGTTGCAGGCGGTATGCCGGTTGATTTTGCGCACAAAAAGAGCAATTCGCTACTCAAAGAGCCAGTGCAGAGGTTGGCTCAGCGCTACGGCGTCTCTCTGCGTGCAGATGTCGAGTACGAGCTCGGACACTACGAGAATGGAGTTCGCTCAGCGTTGCGGCAAGTCGGCTTTGGCGTGACAGGACGGGCTAGTGGACCACACGGGTTCTTCCAGAGACATCACGTTGATGCAATCACGCTCTATGCCGTCCCCGCAACCGGACCATACGGATTTTTCCACATGGGAAGACTTATCGAGTCGTTTGTCCGTTCGATGTCGAACTTGCTCGAAAGACTGCATCACTCGCAATTCTTTTACCTGCTCCTCAACCCTCGCCGGTTCGTCCCCATCGGCACGGCTATCCTGATCCCGCTGTTCCTGTCCATCTCGCTCACCATCAGCGGTCTGGCGCTTTGGTTTGCTGAGGAGAAGGTGTCGAAACAGCAGCGCGAGGAGGTTCTTTCGAGCCTCGGCCAGGTCGTGAGCAATCAGGGCGATGTTCAGCCGGAGACACCGACGCTCAGCTGGTACCGAGATCAGCTCACGAGCAAGTACCTTGCGCTGCTTGACGGCGAGGAGGGAGTAGCTGGCAAGATCGATGTGCATGCTGACGCGTTGAGGGAATCGATGCGGCCGATTGCGGCTACACTTGCTTGCGTTGGCACGGCTGGACTGATTGGAATTGGGGTGCTCTCTCAGAGCGATGTGCTGTTTGCAGGGATATCTGGAGCAATCTCGACACAGCAGAAGCTAATCAGATCAGCTATCGTGGCTTTACCGTCGGCTGCAGCTGTGATTCTGCGCTCTAGCTACGGTGTAAGCCGAGCACGCCGCATCGGCTCGCTTCTGATCGCCTTTGCCTACCTTCAAGCGGGCATGCTAACGGCTGTCTTGAGCGTACTCAACTTCGCCTTGGCTGCTTTTCTTGCCCTTCTGCTATACGCCGCGTTGAGGATCGCCTCTGGCAGACCCAACCCTTCGGCGTCGTCTGCAGGGGAAGTCTCTGGGTCGCGCGCGATACGATGTCTCGCAGTCCTCCTCTTCAGTCCGATCTTTTGGGCGACGCTTCTGCATTTTCCTTTCACTGCTAAAGCGCACACCGAGATCGAGACGCTAGTCGCGCACTGGAAGCTGTTCGACGCGGCAACTGTACCGATAGTGTGCTTGGCTTATCTGCCGATTGTCTTGCAGGCTCAGCTGGGAGCTTGGCTTAGAGTTTGATGGGAGTGTTGTGCTTTGTAGCTGGTGATGTTAGGTACTGTCGTTACAACATGGCTTCGTTGATGGTTGTGGATTCTGATGTGTGATCTGTGTGGAGTGGTTCTCTGGGCATCGTGAGGTGTGACTCTGCGTGTGACATGCTTCACTGTCAAGCGCCTTGCTTGTGACAAGCTCGAGGTCTTGACAAGGCCGTCAGACGGGTAGAGAGCGCGACCGTCCACAGCCGCGAGAACGTTGCACCTCCTGACTTTCTCGGAGCAGCCTGAGATTCACATTGAATTCGTGACAATCGACGCAGCTCTGAGACTCGACTGTGGTGATCATCACCGCTGCCAAACACAAGCCGATGGTGGTCTTGCAGGCTAATTGCAGACGTCTCTGGCGACACAGATTGAGGATGCTGTGGTCATCATTGCTCGCCAAAGGCGGTCGATCGCTCGAACTCCTTCCTGGGACTCCCCTCAATTGAGCCTGCTGTAACACATCCGCGGGAGCATGCTGGTGATGTTTGAAAGTCCGTCCTTGAACATGCAATTTGACCCCAAAGAAGCACTCTGAAATCTGTATTCGTCGAACAAGGTCAACGTGAAATTCGCAACCGCATCGATCGAGCTGAACGGATCGTGATGCCAGGACATGAAGCAGTCAGGCAGGACGGAAGCGATGACAAACAGCCAATTTGAGGCCCAATCCAAATGATTTACATTTTTGCGACCCCATATTTGCAGGACTTGCGGACAGAAAACTAGGAAAGACCTTGAGGAAAGCTTTTTGGGGCAATTTTCGCGGGTTGATTTGCTTCTATGATGGCGATTTCTCGAAGCCCAATTGACTGTTTTCGACAAACTCCTCGAAGCTTGAGGCTTTCGGCACTGATTTTCGCCGATTTCTGGCAAGCGTTCTGGTGACAATCGTGAATTCTAGCGAGAAATTTGGTAGAATTCTGTCTCCGTTCCAAAAGAAAGCCGCAAGAATATTGATTGAACGTAGAAATTTGAATTTCGATGCTCAAATCACTCGGAGCGACATCTGACAACTCGTGAATTTTTAGGGGCAAGGAGCCATAATTTTGGGTTTCTGACCGTCCAATTTTGCGATTTCGATGCCAAAAGGCATGTCTTCGTGGCAAAGTAGCTGAAAACGGGATCTCTTGGTCAAGCCATACCATCACAAGCCATTCACTGTGACTTCTGGAGTGACCTCTGGATTAAGGCTGTGAGCCCGACTATAATTGACACCGTATCCAGTCGCAAGTGTCAGGCAAGTCACAAGTCAAGGCTCACAACTCAGTCTCAAGCTCAACATTGATCATGCTCATGAGAGGTCGAAGGGGCGATGAGGGCCTTGTCAAAGTGCACAAGAGGGTGGGGAGGAAGGTATTCGAGCTAAGCGGGGCTCTCGCTCGCTTTGCCTGTTCGACTAGTTAGAGACGGAGGTCCGCCATAGCTCCACGAGGGACGAGGTCTCTGGCCTAGATTAGGGCAAGGGAATTGGTCAAACACGATCCGGAATTTGCGCCTTGGAAAGCTCATCATGGTCAGGCAGTTGGTCATACGACACGGAGTCGACACTGCAGACACAGCCAAGCGGAAGGTTCAAGTGAGCTCATCAGCAGACGACCATGCTTCACAGAGGACGGGTGCAGTCGCCATGATGACGAGGACAGGACCGTCCCTAGAAGGAAATCGCGCCAAGAGTGATGGCACAGAATCTAACAACTTTGATTTTTCGGCTGCGTCACGTGTTGAGAAGACACGGCGCAAATCTTGAACTGTGCGTTTCGAGATTTCTGTCACTTCGTCTCCGTGCATCTCCACCTTCATTCTCACCACCATCAGCACCGCAACCACTGCATCCGGTCAGCACAGACACGTCTCAGAGTCTGCAGTCTCTAGCTGGAGGAACCATTGCCGACTCTATAGCTGGATCACGGACAAGAAGCTCACAGATAGACAGCAAAAGCAGTGATCTGCAAGCATGGCAACTGCGAACGTCTCCGCCGCTGCGGTGCCTGGAGGCGGCCCCGTCACAATGGATGGATCCACATCCGGCGCTTCCCGTGAAGCACGCATTGCCACACACTCGCACATCAAAGGTCTTGGCCTCAGCGACGATGGTAACGCGCTAGCAAGCGCGCAAGGATTCGTCGGCCAGAAAGCAGCACGAGAGGTAAGTCTTCAAAGACCGAGAGAGGCTCGTTGATATGCAAACGAACGGCTTAGATTCAAACTGACCCTCTTCTGTCTTCTATGTTGTGCAATTCTAGGCTTGCGGTCTCGTTCTCGACCTCATTCGAATGAAGAAGTTTGCAGGCAAAGCCTTGCTCCTCGCAGGTGGTCCAGGCACAGGAAAGACTGCTCTCGCCCTTGCCGTGTCGCAAGAGCTCGGTCATAAGGTCCCATTCTGCCCCATGGTCGGATCTGAGGTCTACAGCTCCGAAGTCAAGAAGACTGAAGTTCTCATGGAAAACTTCCGCCGGGCGATTGGATTGCGAGTGCGCGAGACGAAAGAGGTCTACGAGGGAGAGATCACGGAGTTGACGCCAACTGAGGCCGAGAACCCACTCTCTGGCTACGGCAAGACGATTGCTCATGTTGTGATTGCGCTCAAGACTGTCAAAGGCACCAAGCAGCTGCGACTCGACCCAAGTATCTACGAGAGCATCATGAAGGAGCGTATCAGCGTCGGAGACGTGATCTACATCGAAGCCAACACAGGCGCCGTCAAACGTGTAGGAAGGAGTGACGCATATGCAACCGAGTTCGACCTGGAAGCCGAGGAGTACGTGCCACTGCCAAAGGGAGAGGTACACAAGCGTAAGGAGGTGGTGCAAGATGTCACGCTCCATGATCTCGACATGGCCAACGCCAAGCCCCAAGGAGGACAGGACATCATGAGCGTTGTGGGTCAGCTCGTCAAGGGACGAAGGACAGAGATCACCGACAAGCTCCGAGGCGAGATCAACCGGGTCGTCGACAAGTACATCGAACAAGGCATCGCCGAGCTCGTACCTGGTGTGCTGTTCATCGACGAAGTGCACATGCTCGACATGGAGTGCTTCACGTACCTCAACCGAGCACTCGAATCGACCATCAGCCCTCACGTGATTCTCGCAACCAACCGTGGACAGTGCATGGTGCGTGGTACCGAATACGAGGGACCAGCGTCAGGCACCGGTATTGTTGCCCCCCACGGCATTCCTTTGGATCTGTTGGACCGATGCATGATCGTGCGCACCATGCCATACGAGAAGGACGAAATCCGCGAAGTGTTGCGATTACGAACCAAGGTCGAAGGTCATCTGATTGCAGAGGATGCACTCGAGAAGCTGACAGAAGAAGGCGTGCGAAGCTCGCTCCGATTCGCACTGCAGCTCTTGAGCCCATCGTCGATCCTCGCCAAGACTGCGGGACGCTCCGAGATCACGACCAAGGACATCGCCGAAGCCAACGAGCTGTTCATGGATGCCCGTCGTTCGGCGAAGGTGCTTATGTCGTTGGGCGAGGCCACCGAAGCCGTGCCAATGGAGACATCCTAAGCGTGTAAAGTTTGAAAAGCTCACCCAATGTACTTGTAGAAATGTCAAAACTCAACTCGATCTGATTGAACCAAAACAGCGCGGCTCAAAGACTGCGAAGAGCGCGAAGTGCATGATCTGCAAGGGTGGCGATGAGGTTACAAAAGAAGCGAGGATACTCTTACAAAGATGACCAGGCGGCGTAAAGAACAGCGGAAAAGGCGCGAAGCTCCTTGGAGTCAGCGAGGGTCTCGATGTACTCGTTGGGTACACCGCGAATAGCAAGTTGACTCTGTCGCGAGACCAGAGGGAAGAGAGAGGCTAGACGAACACGCTTGCCGTGTTGCATCTCTTCAGTGATTTCCTGGAAGCGCGATTCCAGCGCCGAAAGAGGCTCGATTTGGATGGAAGAGTCGAGCTTGCCCGTCTTCTGGATGCCGAAGGTGGGACTGAGACTGTCGAAGAAGGTGTCAAAGACGCGATCGATACAGAGAGACAGAACGGTGCCAAAGTCTTGAGATTCGATGATGTCCTTTGTCTCGTCGAGCAGAGCGCGCAGCTTGTGGTTAGTAGCAAGGGCGTAGTGAGCACCGTCTGCTTCGAGGGCGCCTGCACCGACGAGTACGTCGACCTCTTGATCGATAGAGTTGGGGAAGAGAATGTCCAAGAAGGTGGAGCGCTTCCAAACAGCTTGATCGATAGATTGTGGTTGAACGGGAGCCTCATGCTCGATGAGGTAGCGAGCGTCATTGATGAGAGCTTTGAGATCAGCCATGGAGAGCTGCGCTTTGACCGAGAGTGGAGAGAATGCTTTCTCGATGGCGGTCGAGACGCGATCTGAGAGACGGTCCCAGCCATGATGAAGGAACCACCAGCTGAAAGTGAGGTAAAGGCGTTCAGTGTCGTGATCAAGGCCACGAGACAGGTCGGACAAGGCTGCTTGCGAATCGTAGGCGTCATCGGATTCGCGCGCCAAGGCCTCGACAGAAGCGAGATAGGCGAATCTTCCGATAAGGTTCAGTTGGATATGTGTCTGGAGCGTCAAGAGGACGACACAGTATAGCGAGGTGATTGTGCGGGTGAAGGCAGTCAGCTTGAGTTCGTTCCAGAGACGGAGCTTTGCCTGTCTGTCTGCGAGGATCTTGTTGCGTTGCTCTTGTGCGTCTGCGTGCGAGTTTTCGGATTTGAGCGGAGCCAATGGATTGCTGACAACATCAGTCTGCTGGACCAGAGGTTCAGCAGATTTGGTATCAGGCTCTGCTACGTCTTTTGGCGTTGTGCTGTCCTCTGACGATACGACAGTGTCGGATTTTGTGGTCGGATTTGCGGATGTGGTCTCTGCTACGCTGGATTGAGCGTCCGGATGCGTCGTGGTGTCAGTGCCATTAGGTGAAGCAGCAAAGTTGCCGGGGACAAAAGACTTTGCGAGAGGATTCAATTGCGGGGAGGCTGCATCCGACTGGCCTGAGGCTTCGGGAGCAGATGCGGCTGCATCATTCACTGGATTCGATTCCTGAGCACCTTGCGCGACTGGCTCTGGCGTTTCTGAGGGTTGAGACGCTTGCTGATCTGCCGAAGTTTCGGTCTGTTCTGGCTCGACAGTAGGAGCGGTAGCTTGTGGTGGTGCGGCTTGAGATCGAAGGCTCTCTGTGAGTTGCTCGACGTTGTGCTTGGAGAAGAGTTGGTCGCCTAGGGTGGGAAGTAAGGCTAGCACGGTGAAGGTGCAATCCTCTTGATTCTGAGCAAATCTTCGACGGAGACTGTAAAAGAGAGCATTGTAGAGCAAAGATTAGAGGATGAGCTATTCGTATTACGAAGAGGCTTGGTGGTGTGTTGAGCTTACTTTTCTTTTGCATTCTTATCGTTGACTAGCTTCTCCTGTATTTGCTGAAACTTGGAGATGGCATATTGCGATACGAGGTATGCTCCGCCGACGATGCCGCCTGTGACGATGAAGAAGTTGGAATGGGACGAGAGGTAGCGAGATGTCTTTCGCCACCAGCTCGTCATCTTGAGATGCTACTGCTACTGCTGCTGCTGCTGCTGTTGGATGCGCAAAGGATGGTGTGTGTGGAATGGAAGAAAGCTCTAATCGTCCGTGCTTGCTCCAAAGCGCTCCACTTTCTTGATCTTCTGTTTCGTACGGCAATCTGCGATTCGGTTAACCGGTTGAAAAGAGAGCGGTTGAAAGCGAGTCAAAGCGAAGCAAAGCGAAGCGAATCCTCGTTACGACGCGTCTCGCAGGCACAGCGGCCGTCGAGAGAAATGCGCAATTTTGTTAGTTTGTGAGGACTGAGTCAAACGTCGTGTGGGGTTGCTTGCTTGCTCGAGATCACTCTCCACTCTCCACAATCGAAACTGCTCACCATCAACTCAACACTCATTTACCATCCTATCACCCTCGCCACCCGCTGCCTGTTGCCCATCATGAGCAGCGCAGACGTCATAGATGCCCTCTTCGTGAAGACGGTCGACATGGTCCAGTCGCTGCCAAAATCGGGTCCCATTCAAACTTCATACGAGGAAAAACTCGCTCTCTACAGTCTCTACAAGCAAGCAACAGAAGGTGATGTCTCTTCAAAGCGTCCCGGAATGCTCGATATGCTCGGTCGCGCAAAGTGGGATGCATGGTCCAAAGTCAGCGGTCTGCCTCCAAGAGATGCAAAACAGATGTATGTCGAATCTATGCTCAGGATCCTTCGACGTTTCAGCGATCGTCCCCAGGCAGCATCGCTCATCCAAGAGCTCGAAAACTTTTCAGGCCAAGTTGCGCAGCGAGTCATGGACGGATCTCTTGCCCAGGTAGATTCGGACGAGGATTCATTGACCGACACCGACACAGACGACCAGCAGCGACTCGACCCCACCGCGCTCCACCAGCAACCCTCGGCTTCCTCTCGTCCCCCTCAACCAAATCTGCCACGCCATCTTGCCCCAAACCCACCTTCCGTCACGGGGACAAGTACTGCCGCAACACGCGGAGGCGGCGCTGAAGCTTCCGTCGTATCCTCTGCCAGAACACCCATCGCATCAGAAACTGAGGAAGACTCTACCGACGACGATCGTCTTGGCTCTCAGCCAGGTCCCTTCCGAAGCGTCAGTCGCCATGCCTCTTCACAAGCTCCACCCCCTGTCCAATCATATCGTCCACAACCCCGTCCAGGCTCCGTTTCAGGCACTGAGGGGTACAACAGAGCCGGCCAAGGTCCACCTTCGCGCTCGCACATCTCCTCATCAGCTCAATACGAAAACCCTCAGGGCCTCCGATCCAGAGGGCCGCCCTCACTACAGGGCGGCTACTCACGTCAGTACGCACCACAATCCACAGCTGCTTCCGTCGCTGGTTCTAGCTACCCTCGTCAGCCCGAACCGGGTCACTATCAGCGCAGCACCTATGCCGCTTCCTCGGTTGGCGGCCGCTCGGTGGGTACAAGAACCGGGCCGCCACCAATGTACCCACCCCGTCCAGCCTCCAACGCTGGCACGGCTCAGCACCAACCACGCGCCGAGATGGAGTCAGCACTGCAATCCATTCAAGCATCACTTGCCGCGCTTCACGAACGTCTCAATCGGGTCGAAAGTCGTTCTTCCGCGGGCGGAGCAGACGATCCTCGACGTTCGCGACCCGGCTCAGCTCAATCCAGCAGCACTTACCTGTACAACGCCATCATCAACATTGTCGACGATGTCAAGCAGCTACTAGGTCTCAACACTGTCGCACGTGGTCAACGATCCGAAGCACTAGCACCCAGCTTCTTGGCGCAGGGGGGTGGCGGCTCGAGCGATCGCAGCAATGCCGCTTTCAATTTGCTGACCTCGCCAGTTCGTCTTTTGGTCGCCTTGGTCAACCTCAGCGCAAGGCTGGCGCTCGACGTCATCAGCCTCGTGCTCGTCTCGAGCTTTTTCTTGTATGCATTCAAGCGAATCACGGGTCGTGGCGATCCACTGTTGATGATCCGCCTTCTCAAGAGGTTGCAGCAGGCGGTGCTCAGAAGGTCACCCGCAGCAAAGCAGCTTGTTGCCGAGGCTGGTGTATGATCTCACTCGCTTTCAATAAACATAGGCACTTTTTCACAACGCTTGATCGGACGCATGGCAAGCAATTTGCCAAAGTGTGTGTTGTGAGTGTTTCGTGATTGCAAAGTGCGAAGAGAGGGAAGACTCTAGATTTTGAGCGCATCCAATTCCTTGAGCAATTCGGACCTTGATCGTTGCGCTTGGATTGCCTCTTGTTGCTTTTCAGCCTGCTTGTCCTTCCACCTCCTCATTCTCCACTTGAGGCCACGTTCGTTGGTAAGATCGCGCGACATGAGCAACTCGATGGGCATGCGGTCTACGTCATTGCGGCTGACGCCGTCGGTCAGACGGCCATCTCGCGGGCTTCTAGGTGCGTCGAGACCACCCTTTGGTGTGCTAGGAGGCAATTCGCCCCAGTCACCACCGCTTGCAGGACCCTGTCGTGGGGCGACGTCGAGGTAGTCTCGCCAGAGGAATGAGAGACCGCCTTCTTGACGGTGCGCTTCAATGGCTTCTCCACTGGCCCATTCGGAGGCGGCTTCGGTGCCGAGTCGAACGGTCTCTGCTGGAGTAGGCGGTTGAGCGATGGGAGGTGGCTTGGCACGAGCTGCTTGCTTGAAGCCGGGGTAGGTGCCTTGAGCGTTGGGGGGCGCTGCGGAAGGACCAGCCTGGGAAAGTTTTGCGGCGTCGTTTTCCATGCGCTCGAGGGTGAGAAGCGCTGCTCGACGTTCGGACTGGGGCGAGGTGATACCCTTGCGCTCGGGAAGCAAGACGGGGTCCTCGGGCCTCCATGGAGCCCAAGACTCTGCCTCGACGATATTGCGGTCACTCATGGTGGTGTCTCGGTGTCTACGCTTGCCGGGCAAAGATGGCCAGGGAACCTCGACTTTTTCGAATGGCTTGCCAGTTTCGAGGAGTTTTTCGTCAGAGACCTTGAGGGTGGCATAGCGCTTCCAGACGTACATGCCCCTGCGCTTGTCGTACTTTGCTGCTGAACGGGAGAGTCGAACTGCGAATTGATCTGAGCCTGGAATCTTGAGCATGACGTTGGAGTAGTGGACGGGACGAGGAACTTCGGTGGTGTTGGGACCGTAGCCCTTTTCGGGCGAGAGAGGGTCTACGAGACGAGGAACAATGTGTCGGAGGGCTTTTGGTGCGAGTTTGTTGTTTTCGTCGACATCTCGAAGCCAGAGCCAGTTCTTCTCCCTGTCGATGCTGACAACGATGCCTTCACCTCGAACTTTTTCGTTGGATTCGAGACCTTCTTTCTGGCCGACTCTGCCGCATCTGAGTTTTACGTGATCACCGGGAACGATGTTCCAGAAAGGGACACGATCCTTGGGCTGAACGAATTTGGGTTGATGAGCGGCGTGAGAAGGAGCTCTGACGGCGAACTTTTCACCTTTTGTGGGAGGATTAAGATGACGCAGCGAGCGCATAACACCACCGGTGGTGCTTGCCCGAGACATGGTGGAGATGTGGTCGACGGAGCACGTCTATGAGGATCCTGAGGAGAGGCTGTGAGGATCAACAAATGTGGTGGTCGACAAGCACGAAGCTGTCGAATGCGGTGATGATGATGATGGTGATGGCAGCAGCTCGTCGTCGTTGTCCTTCTCAAAATTCTTTTTTCTTCTCAGCGCCCACGGTGCAGCCCGATCCGCGCAGGAGTCGATGAGCGACTTAACAGTGCATTCTCGGTATTTCTTTTCGGCCGTGAAAAATTCACTGATTTGTGGTTGCTCAGTGCTCTCTCTCTTTGATTCTTTGCTCGTTGCTTTCCTCTGTCTCGAGTTAGAGCTTGAAGTTGCAGTGCTGCAGGTTGACCATCTGAAAGTCCAAGTTGGACTCATATGTTAACTATGCTTTGTTCCGGTGTGTTGGTGCAGCCAACATTCCTAGCAGCCGTACGATCTACGGACGCGGTCACATGGACCGTCGACTTCTTTTTTGGCAGCCAAACAGGGTCTTTTCGACGAGACAGAAGAGCCGCTGCCGCCTTTGCTTTGCTTGGTCGACGCTTAAATTGGATTTTGTCGACGCCTTTTCGACACGAGCGCGTTTCACATCAAAAAAAGGTAACCTTTCGACTATCATACTCTTACCACTCTCATATCATCATCAGCATCAGCTCACACTGACAAGCAACACCACAGAAACTAGGACGATCCTCGGCTCGAATTGGCCCAATCCAACGCTACAGACAGTCAAGCCACGTACGTCCCTCGTCACAGCTCTGTATCGCAGCTTTGATCAGCACTCGCCTGATTTCATCTCAACGGCAACGCTCTTCATCGATCGAATCAGCAGCTTCCTTTGCTTTCATCGCCATCATCCTCAACCTATGCCGTCAATAGAAGCTAGGCTCAAGGGTAAGTCCTGTCCCGCTCGCACGCTCAAATCGCGTCGATCATCCTGCTAATCTTAAACTCGTGCCATACCTTCCATATCATCTTTGGTAAATACAGCTGCAAACGCCGACGCCGACGCTACTCCATCCAGAACAGACCGCAAATCAGCAGACGCCATCTATCTCTCGACTGCCAACCTCACATCCGAACTCAGCCGCGTCAACTCCACTCCTCTGTCCTCTGAAAACATGGCTGCTCTCGGATTGCCATCTTCCTCCTCTTCCTCTTCGAATGCACAGGATCCGCTCAATGAGCCATCTCCGTTGACCATGGCTCCACCAAAACCAGGTCCCGCAGATACGCTTTATCCTAGTCCATCCGGCGGTTTTGTGCCATCTCCAGAAGAAGGTCAGGATTGGAGACTCAAACCTCCTCCACCTGGGCGAACCAAAGACGCTTCACTCGGTTCAACATCCCTCTCCATCTCAACAGCAGCGTCCACATCTTCACCTAACCCAGCAACTCTCACGCTTCCTCCTCTCAAAGAGGGTTCCGCACAGCCTTCCACGTCTACTCTCAGTCCCACAGTTGCTTCGACCTCTTCCACACCAACACGTCCGCCATCCCTGCCATCGTGTCCCGAGACCGCGTCCAAGATCGCCAATGCTTCCTCCAGCTCTGTATCAAGACGCAGTTCGCAGGCCTCCAATTCGGTCGCATCGCCTCGATTGCGTCCCAGCTCAAGCTCGTCAAGCTCGCGTCACCGCCTAAGCACAGCCATCTCACCACTCGAGTCTACCTCGGAAACAAACGCTCTTCCAGGATCCTCTCGCAACTCGACCACATCCCAATCTGGTCGTGATGCCAATTCGCATCGCAGTGCAAAGTCGACACGCCCTAACTCGACCGCCAGCTTTCAGACAGCGCGCAATGACGATGACAAGGTCGATATCTTCTCCACCGTGACAATACGCGACTTTGCCTATCCAGCAGACGACCCTCGGCATCACGGCCAACCGCTTCCCGAGCCTCAGCAATCAGCAGAATCGGATCAGTACGCTGACGAGCAAGGCCAAGACGCAGACGCAGAGGAGCACGAGTTTTGCATCGAAGGCGCCGAAGACGAGGACGAGTTTGACGGCGATGAAGGTGACAACGCCAACGTGCCAGAAGGCGTCTACAATGTGCTTTACCAGTTCGATCCTGTTTCGGAGCACGAGTTGGCCGTTGTGCCAGGAGACGTAGTTCACGTTGTTGGCTCGCTCGAGGGTGGCTGGGCCATCGCTGTCAAGGATGGCGATGAAAGTGTCAAAGGACTCGTTCCCGCTACCTATCTCGAATGGTCCGCTCCGTTGCCCGAGTGATGTTGGAGGCAGCGCACCATTATACCCCCTGCTAGCTGGCTTATTTTTTGCATATCTTGTATTATCTCAGCGCCGAGTGCTCGATCGGCCTTTGTACCACCTAACCATTTATCACATCTAGCGCCTTTTGCTTTGTGTGATCTGCGCGATACAGCGTCTAAGAGAGTGCGATTTCTGAGTGGTTCATGGAGAGTGATAGATAGGATCTCGGTGTTGGCCGAGAGAAAATAAGAGTGGACCCTGAGAGTATATTTTGCAAGTGGTTTGTGCGCCATTTCTATCATCTTGATTCCTTCCCAGACAACCTTCACATCGACCTCCCTTCCCTACCCAACATCGCCGCCAACATGGCTTCCTACCGAGTCGGTATCCTAACCGTCTCCGACACCGCCTCGACCGACGCCTCTCTCGACCGCTCCGGACCCGTGCTATCCGAGCACCTCCTCACCTCTGGCTTCAACGATGTGACCCGCAGCATCTGCGCCGACGACATCGACGCTATCCAATCCCAAGTCAAACGCATGGTCGACGAGCAGCAGCTCAACCTCGTCATCACTACCGGCGGCACAGGTTTCGGCCTGCGCGATGTGACTCCGGAAGCAATCGAACCACTCATCACCCGCAAAACACCCGCTCTGACGCATGCGCTGACCGCACATTCGCTCACAAAGACTCCTCTGGCGGCGTTGTCGAGGAGCATCACCGGCACACGCAGGAGAAAAGACGGGAAAGAAGCGCTCATCGTCGCGCTTCCAGGGTCGCCAAAGGCGGTCAAAGAGTGCCTGGAGGTTCTACTCGGCAGTAGCGGGTTGCTCAAGCACGCCTTGGAGCTTCTCAGCGGTGGTTCAGGCGAAACCAAGCACAAAGAAATGCAAGGCAGCGCACACCGAAGCACCGCCGCCGACACCGCCGCCGACACCGCAACCGACACCGGATGCGCTCATCACCACCACCATCACGGAGCAGGACTGCACTCCCACAGCGCCCCCAAACCACGCACCACCCCCGCCGACCATTCCGCATTCCGCACCGTCAACCCGTCCTCCGGACCCTCGCTCCGCCACCGCTCCTCCCCTTACCCCCTCCTCGACCTCTCCCACGCCCTATCGCTGATCGCACAGCACACACCCTCGCCGACCCACACCGAAACTCTGCCCATCGGCAACAGGCTCATCGGCCACGTGCTGGCCGAAGACGTGCGTGCGCAATCCGATCTCCCGCCCGGTCCCACGACCAATGTCGATGGGTACGCGGTCGACGCTGCCTCGACTCCGCCGGGTGATTACGCCGTGGTGACGCTGAGCACGCTCCAAGCGCGCGGTTCTGGGCTGCAAGCGGGCGAGATCTTCCGGATCAACACCGGCCAAGGTTTGCCCGAGGGAACGGACGCGGTGGTCATGGTGGAGGATACGGAGCTGCTTTCGCACGATGCGGCGACGGGCGAGGAGGTCAAGGTGAAGGTGCTGGCCCAGGTTGAAGTGGGTGAAAACGTTCGGGGAAAAGGTAGCGATGTGAGGACAAACCAAGTGGTGTTGCACAGCGGTACGGTGATCAGCGCACTGGGTGGGGAGATCGGAACGCTGGCTTTCCTGGGCCGATCGAGCGTTGAGGTTTATCGCAAGCCGAAGATCGCCATCTTGAGTACGGGCAACGAACTCGTCGACCCTTCCTCCGATGCAAAGACCACCGATTGGGGGTTTACCGTGTTCGACTCGAACCGTCCCGGCCTCACCGCTGCCATTTCGGGGCTTGGGTTCCAAGTGCTCGACCTCGGGATCGTTTCGGACAACGTCGACTCGACCCTCGCCGCTCTCCGCCGAGGTATCGCTGAAGCCGATGTGCTCCTCACCACCGGGGGCACTAGTATGGGCGAATCCGACCTTCTCAAACCCCTCCTAGAGCGCGAGTTGGGCGCAACGATCCACTTCGGTCGCGTCGCAATGAAGCCCGGTAAGCCGACGACGTTTGCGACGCTGCGAGACAAGGTGGTGTTCGCGCTGCCGGGCAACCCGGCGTCGGCGTTGGTGACGTTCTACGTCTTTGTGCTGCCGTGCCTGCGCAAGCTGTCCGGCGTAGCGCGGGACGGCTGGGAAGCGCGCAAGGTCAAGGTGGAGCTGGGCAGCGAGATGAAGCTCGACAGCAGGCCAGAGTTTCACCGAGTTGCGGTCAGGGTGGAGGCGGAGGGAAGGCTGGTAGCGTGGAGTACGGGGGCTCAGAGAAGCTCGTAAGTATCACACGACGGATGTTTGGTGAAAAGAGTAGGTACTGACTGAAACGCAAACCGATTCGTCTTTTCAAACAGCGGAATGCACAGCATGTCCACCGCAAACGCTCTCATCGCTCTCCCTGCGCTCAAAGAGGGGGCCGACAGGGTGGTGCCGAAGGGCGCGATGGCCGAGGCTATCTTGCTCGGCTCCATCGTGTGAAGCAGCCCCCTTTTTCAAAGTTCATCTCAACATCGCCGACGCAGAGAATGAAACACATTCACAACACTCATCTTGATCGGCAATTGGAATGCAATTCCCTCAAACATCAACAATGTGCATGGCGTGATGAAAGTCCATGAGCCTCTGTTACAACCCCCTAAAAAAGCTCCTCAACTGCGTGTTCCCCTCCGCGTCCAAGTTGCTCTCACTTGGCAAGCTGACGCTGCTGTTGCTTCTCACCGACGTGCTCGATCTTTGCGAGCTGTGCAGCGGTGGATGCGTTCCGCCTTGCAGTGGGTCTGGACCTGGTCGTTGCTGGCTGCTCCAGGGCAATGCCTGGGTCTCATCCGCCTCATCGTCGGAGAGCACGTCTTGCAGGTCTTCGCTCAAGCCTTTTCTCCGCTCGTCGTCGTCGGGGACTGCGCGGGAGGTGGAGAGGAAAGAGTTGAGGTTGAGCTGCGCACCTCTATGCTGGCGTCGCTCTTCTTTCTTGAGGGCGGAAACGACGCGGTCGAACCGCGAATCGGGAGCACCAGGCGTGCGAGGGGCGAGGCTGATCGGGCTCACTCGGGGCAATGGGTGCAGAGGTGTATGCGATAGACGGTGTCGAGAGGGCGTAGGTGAAAGGTTGGCGCGGGGAGGAGATTCTTGCTTGATTCGTTTGGCGGGCGGAGGGGTGGCTTCTGGTCTACTTGTCCGTGGTGTGGATTTGAGACGTGATGCGGAGAGAGAAGGTGACGAGGAAGGAGAAGATGACGATGACGAAAGAGCAGTTTGAAGGAGTAGATCTTCGTCGTCTGATGGTGGCACTTCTAATTGCTCGTCGCCTTGAGGTTGTGGTGAACATCGATTGCTGGGTGGCTCTTCTTGGTCGTCCCAGGGCAAGGGTTGCGTTTCGTCCGCTTCGTCGGCTCGGTCTGCTTCAACCTCGTCTGCCGGCCAGGGCAGAGGTAAAGTTTCCGACTCTTCCTCTTCCAGCGCCGCTGCTGCTGGCATCGTCTCCCCGAGCGCAACATAACTCGTCCCCAAAGCTCCCGCATCACCACCGCCTCTCGCCCCTGTCATTGGACGGGCATGATGCAAAACTCTCATCGGCTGCAAACCCCTCTCCCCACCCACCTGCGTCTCCAACGCATAAATCCTCCTCCTCTCCCTCGGCGACCACATCTTCGCCTCCAGACCCCTCCCCTTCTTCGACGGCGAACTCGGCAACGCCGCAGCTTGCTTCATTCTACCCTTCTTACTCGGCGACTTGTCCTCCTCCGCCCCCCTCTTTTTACGCGTGGGCGAACCCATCATCCTCGCATGCGCTTTCGCCACCTCTTGTTCCATTCTCGCTCTTTCGCATTGCAGAATCTCGTCCTGAGGTATACCAGCGAGACGCTGGAAGAGCGCCCACTTGCTGCTCGAGGCTTTTTCCCATGCCAGGGGAGTAAAGTTGGAGAGTGACTCTTGCATGAGTGTTGGCTCGAAGGGTGGTGACGATGAAGGCTGTTGGGGCTGTTGTGCGAGTCGTGGTGGTGTGGCTGCATTCGAGGGAAGTCGGGAGGTGCTTGGTTTTGGTTGACGTCGTTGCGGTTGGGCTTGTGATGGAGGTGGTGGCATTGCGCGGCGAGGCGCTGTTGTTTGTACTGAACGAGACGTGTTTGGTTCTACACGCGGTGGTGATGGCGGCGGAGAGGCAGCGCGAGTAGGCGTCGAGGATCTACTCGTATTCAGCGAGCGGGATCCGCTACCGAACCTTCCCCTCAGCAGCGATGCGGCTCGCGCTTCTAGATCGTCATCCTCCAACCCCTCCGGCAGTACTTTCTTGTTCAAACCCTGTTCAACATTGGCACTCCTCGCCCGAGCTCGCATTACGCTCGGAGAATCCTGGGCCACCCTCTCCCTTGCCTTGACAACCGACGGTCCGGCAACCACCACCCTCGCTGCCGCAGCGGGAGGAGCAGTATTCGGCGCAAAGAAACTCGACAGCTTCTGCTGCTTACCTCCACCATTCCCGTTCGTCAACGGAGTAACATTCCTTCTGCCCGCGCTCTGCGTCCCCGCTTTCGCCATCGCACGCAGCGGCGTCACCTTCGACGCGGACGGCAAGTTGGTCCGATCTCCCAACGCAGGTCTGTTGTTGGACGCGGACCGAATCCATCCTGTAGGTTTGGTCGAGCTGGTAGACGAAGCAGCGGAAGGGGTGGAAGTGTTGGCGGCGTGCCCAGCCGCCGCCGATTGCCTGGATACCATGCTATTGTTGGATGTGTTGCATGACTTTGCTTGTCGAGACTGTGCGATCGATGATGGAAGGGATGGTGTTACAGAAGCAAGTGAAGGGATGCATCGACACACAAAAAGGCTGAGCTTCCCTTTTTTAGGCGGGCGTGTCGCGCGTTCGTGACCTTTTTGGCCGTGTGGAGGCGGCGGAGATTTTTTCCAAAGTGTTAGAGCGAAAACGCTCCGTCGGCTCATGCCAAAAAAATCCTGTCTTCCGCTCTGGCTGGTGTTCCTCGTTCAAACGTTAGGCTGCGGTGATGATGCGAGATCATACTCAACATGGACATGAAACTGAGGCTACCGAGGCTACGAGCGCTCGCTACAAACACGTGGTGATGATATCTTTGATAGGTGCGGCCATGAGCTGCTCACGCTGCTTTGAGCATCAGCAGCAGGAAAGTCTATAGTACATTGTATGTCGGTCAGGAAGGTGCGATCTCGTCGAGCGACGTCTTGTCACAGGAGCCGAAGGGCGAAGTTGCTTTGATTGACTTAGTGTGCCGAGTCCCAGCAGTACTTGAGAGCGCCCGGAATACGTTCTCCCGACTTGACTTGTGTGATGGGTTTGCCTGTATCGAAAGCCGAAAGGAAAAGCGACGTGCTCTCTTATTGTCAGTATTCTCTCACTTCAACCACCCTCTCTGCTCAATCTCTGCACTTACCTCTCCAAACGAACCTCCCCCAAGCCTTGCCATGGTTTCCCCCATCCTTCAACCTGACCTTCGTCACCTCCCAGTAGCAAACATGACCCTCATCCTTCTCCTCCTTCCTTCCACCCTCGTTGTACGCCGTCAGGTGCCGTTTCAAATCCACCTCTCTCCCGACATCCAGCCCCTTCGCCGCCCATCGACGCTGCCTTACTCGCATGCCTACACCGTCGTTGGGTAGGCTCGATAGAAGCTGGTAGAGGTTCTTGTGCGGTTTGGCGGCTCGTGCGAGCGCTGGTGGCAGGTGCGCTTTGGAAAGATGCGAGGTGAGAATGTCGGCGGTCGACGAGGAGGCGCTGGAGCGCGAGGCTTCGGAAAGAAGCGTGAGCGTTCTGCGGAACATCGTGTGACCGAACTTGTGTGTGATAAGATAGGTAAGGAAGAGATGAGATGGTGTCGAGAAGATTCGCATTTCAGCCAAAAAATCTCGCCCAAGTTGCGTTCAAGGCAAGCTGAAAAGCCTAACACATGCAAAAAATCTGGCCGCATCACGTGCCTTTCCTCATACTCCTCTTCATCTTGCTCGTACCCAACCGCACCTCACCCTGCAACTGACGATCGAAACATCATATTGAAAACCACATCAAGCTAACAGTACAAGTATCCGAAACAAAACACAAGCATTGCAAACTGGCTTCCATCACGCCGCACTATTAGCAGCAAGCGCAGCAGCACCAGCCCCCTTGAGCATCATGGCCACATCCCTAGCTCGATCATCACCGTTCGCACCGTCACCACCCGCACCCGCACCCGCACCGGCATGGCCCTCCTGCAGCAACTCGCACAACACACCCACTACAGCATCCACCTCATCCGGCGCAATCCCACCACACCCGGCTGCGATGAGCCTCCTGTACGCAGCCATAGTCCGACCTGTACCCTGCTCCCTTGCACGAGAAACAAACTTGTCCACCAACTCGTTCTTGTTGCCCTGCACCGCCTCCAGCTGCCTCTTGAGCTCAGCAATGGCCGTCTTGACATCCGTACCGGCAGGCAAACCCTCGATGAGTTTCTTGCCATCATCCTTACCAGTCTCACCAGAAGCAGGAGCATTAGCCGCATTGCTCGCAGAAAGGGCACCAGGCTCGAGCCCAGCTTGCAGCCTAGCACGCTTGATCGCTTCTTTGCCTTCAGCCCAGCGACGTTCAAGATCCTCCCGTGCGCGCTTGTTGATACCATGCTTGAGCGCCAACTGCAACGAGTCGACGCGCTTGCGCTCCTCCTCTACGCCCTTTGCCTCGTGATGAAGACCCTCTGCGACCTTGGCGCTGTCCTCGATTTCGGTCTGGATCTGCTTCAGCAATCCATGTGCCTGCGTGAGTTTCTTCTCGGCAGTGTGGATCTCGCTATCGTAGCTGTCGGCCAAGCTGTGGAGCAAGTTGCTCATCAGCGTCACTGCACGACCAGCTGTACGCTGGCCCGCCTCCGAGGTATGGAGCGAAGAAGTTGGGAGCACAGGCAAGCCGTCAGCACCAAGCTCGATGCCTGCAGGACCCGTGCGCGAAGGAGACGATCGGAAGCGCTCATCCTCGATGATGTAATCTTCGGCGTTCTTGCCCTCCTTGTTGCGGATCTTTGGATCAGCACCATGCTCGAGCAAGAGCCTGACGAGCCTCTTGGATCGAGCGCGTGCAGCCATGGTGAGCGGCGTCTCGCCCTCATCATCCTGGAAATTGAGAATGTCGGCCAACTGATCACCATAGTCGGCAAGACGATTGATCATGGTCTCCATGTAGTATCGCGCGGCATGCGGCTTGCCTCTGCTGAGTGCCAGATCGACGACATGGTGGAAGACGGTGCGATCGTTCCTGTCGATGTTGAGAATGGATCGGTGAAGCAGCTCAAAGAGTTCGGGGAACTTGCGGAGGTCGTAGTTGTTGGAGAACATGGTGGCGCGCATGAGGGCGGTCTGCTGGTTGGTGTTGACGCGGAAGATGTCTGCGCCTGCGGAAAGCAGAAGCTTGACGACGCGAATCCTACCCATGGCACAAGCCCAGTGGAGGGCGGTGTGCTCGTCGTCATCGATGCTCATGTCTGGGTTGAAATCGGGAGGCGGGTTGATGAGGAGCGAGGGGACGGTGGTGTTTTCAGTGACAAAGTAGTCGAGGATGATATCGGCGTACCTAGCCTGGTTGGTAGCTTCCCTGCCGTTGAACCCGGCAGCGGCTTGGTTGGCGTAAGGCGCATTGGCACGGTCGGCAGGCAAGGGACTGGGAGTGCGGGAAGAGCTGCTAATGTCGCTGGGAGAAGGGCTCATGCTGCCCTCGGAAGCGTTGTTCTGGGTAGCACCGACGGCCTCGGATTCGGTCTCGATACTGGTTGCGCGTCTAGAGCGGCCAAGAGCGCCCGCATCGGCTGGGATGACCTTTTTGGTGCGGTTGGAGGTGGAGATGGTGTGCTTGGGAGCAGGAGGCGGCGAGTCGGCCGCAGAGGGGACGTAGGAGGTGATGGGCTGAAGGAGAGCGAGGATGTTGTAGCGTTCTGCGAGCTCGATGGCAATATCGAGCGGGATCCAAGTACCCTGATATTTTCCGTAGCCTCCCTGCACCTTCTCGTGGACACCCTTCTGGATCTCTCGCTCGAGGACACGCGTTCGCTGTGGTTTGTCGAGACCGACGACCTTGAGGATCTGGGTTGCGTTGAGCCAGCTGTCGGATCTCCTCCTCATGACGGCGACATTGTTGATGATGCACTCGTAGACGGGGACGCCCGAGTAGGTGGCCTGTCAGAGAAGAAGGGTAGAGAGGAGTCAGTTGAGCTGTGACGTTTCACTGCCTGGACCATGAAAGTGCTTACCTTGAAAATGGTCTTGTCAGCCATGGTGGCAGCGTCTGACGTCGAGTCGGTTGGAAGTGGACAGAACCAGCTGCGACTATCGCCTTTGCAGCTATTCGAGGACGAAGATGAGGAGGTGTTGCTGCGGTTGAGACCCTGAAGGGATGCTCTTGCTGTGTCGAGGCAGTGTTGGAGCTGAATCGGAGTCGATGCTGATGGATGGCGGTGATGGTGAGCAAGCAAGACTCGATTTGTGAGCAGTGAATGGTGGAAGCGCAAGTGTTGGATTCGAGTCGCTGGTTGAAGTGAATGAGTGGCTGGCTGGCTGAAACGGTCGATCGACTCTGTGACTGCGCCTGCGCTGCTTCGCTGTGAGAAGTCTCTGTGGTTGAGTGAGTGTCCGTGGTGTTAAATGACTTTGACTCGCTTTTGAGCTTTTCGTGACGCGACTGGCTTAGCGGCCGAGTGTTGGTTTCCTCGAAGCGCTTCGCGTCTCTACAACCTAACAAACCCCAGGAAAATCCACGCTCAAGTCGGCCGATATAATAGCCTCGCGCCCTCACACGAGCACACCTCGGCTCGTCCGCAATTTTTCGCGCAACTTTTTCCTGCAGCAAAAAGTGAGAAGAAAATTTGGACTTTTCAGGGTCGACTCTCGGTCCTCGAGCTCGAGCTCAACTTTTTTGGTGGGATGATAGAGGAGAGCCAACTTTCTGATTGGAAAGCTTTGACTCTCTGTAACATTAAGCTTTTCGTCGTCCTTCCCCTTTCATCTTCACACACGAATCACACAAGCCTTCTCGGAGACAAGGACCGCCTCAATCATCAACAGCTTTCTCCTTTTAGAGTCACAAAGCGTATTGCCAGCAATAACCGTTTTCTCCACGCCACCTTTTTAAGCCCCACCGATTTTTTCTCTTCTGTCACAATGTCGTCCGCCTCGTCTGCAGGTTCAGATTCCGAAGATGATCGAATGACGACCCGTTCAGCGCCCGCCACTACCTATCGACCCATTGCGCCGCTTCCACACTCGCCTCGTGCTACCTCACCCTCATCACATTCTACCGCCGGAGAATCGAGCACCTTCCATGCTCACGATTTGTCCATCGAAGCACGTCTCGAACAGCACAGCGACTCTTCCAAACCCAAGACGGCTGCACCGGCCATGCGACACGCGCTGCCGCCCAAACCTGTCACCGTT
Source organism: Sporisorium iseilematis-ciliati (assembly GCA_001748505.1). NCBI lineage: Eukaryota > Fungi > Basidiomycota > Ustilaginomycetes > Ustilaginales > Ustilaginaceae > Sporisorium > Sporisorium iseilematis-ciliati. The sequence continues at coordinate 42,652 of MJEU01000051.1, read as the reverse complement.
GCTTCTTCGTCCACAAGCATGAACGGTGCTGCGTCGACCTCTTCAGCTGCAGCGGCGGCCAAGGCGAACAGCGCGAAGCGGTCGAGGGTCGATTCGTCGCTCGTTCCGCAGGTGCCCAAGGTGCCCAAAACAGCGACGGAAAAGGAAAACACTCCGCGACTCATCGTGGTCCTCGAACAGGCGTGTTTGGAGACGTACAAGGTGTCGACGGGCTCGGCTAGTCGTGGTCCCTCCGGAGGAGGTGGTGGACGAAACAACAAGGACGGAGGCGACAAGTACGCTCTTCTCAACTGCGATGACCATCAGCGTGTGCTGGCAAAGATGGGTCGTGATATCGCCGAAGCTCGTCCCGACATCACCCACCAATGTCTGCTGACGCTGCTCGACTCGCCGCTGAACAAGGCCGGGCTGCTTCAGGTGTACATCCACACCGCCAAAGGCGTGCTGATCGAGGTCAACCCGCACGTGCGCATTCCGAGGACGTTCAAGAGGTTTTCGGGATTGATGGTCCAGCTGCTGCACAAGTTGAGTATCCGTTCGATGGGTGGATCGGAGAAACTGCTGCGAGTCATCAAGAACCCCGTGACGGATCATTTCCCGACAAACACGCACAAGATCACGCTCTCGTTCGATTCGCCCGTGCAACGGTTGAGCAACTACCTGCCGAGCATCCCCGAGAACCATAGCATCGCCGTGTTCGTGGGCGCCATGGCCCACGGCAAGGACAACTTTGCCGATGGAGTGGTGGACGAGAAGATCTCGATCTCCGAGTACTCGTTGAGTGCTTCCGTGGCTTGTGGGAAGTTCTGTTGTGCGTTGGAGGATTTCTGGGGGGTTGTATAGAGGTGTATATGCTCGTGTCGTTTCACTGTTTTTCGCATTTCAAGAAGTTCATCGCAGAGTTTGTGAGCCTTCAAGAGACGCAGGCGTGCGTGCTGAGCACACGAGTGACACTTGCATTCTTTTTTGCCTCGACTCAGGATCCCGAGTGCAAGAGGATCGTATTGCATTCTAAGTCGGTGATCAGATCAAGCATTCTGCGGGCGCTCACATCCTCGTCTTCTGCCCTCCTTGCCCCTCCCCAACCTGCCCCGGCAGCACAGCCCACCCCCTCGCCCAAGCCTCCACCAGCACTCTGGCGATCGCCGTCTTTGGCGGCAACCTCACCTTCTCTCCTTTCTTGTCCCCCTCCTTGACCTCATCATTACCATGCTCTTTATCCAACTTCTCCAGCTCCGCCCGTGTAAACTGAACGTCTTTGCCCTCGATCACGTCCAACATTTCGCTCCTTGTATACCATCTCGCGTGCTCGAGCTCGTTATCCAAATCCAACCGGATCTGGTCTTCATCGTCGCTTTCGGCGACGCCGTAGAACCCCGCCATCAAGTTGGTCGGATACGGCCAGGGTTGGCTCGAGTGGTAGACGACCTTGCCGACCTTGACACCAGCCTCTTCCAGCACCTCGCGTCGGACGGCTTCTTCGAACGACTCTCCCGGCTCGCAGAATCCCGCCAAGCACGAGTAGAAGCCAGCAGGCCACTTCTTTTGACGTCCGAGCAGCACTTTTTCACCGTCGGGCGAGATGATCGCCATAATAATCACGGGGTCGGTACGCGGGTAGTGGAAGTTGGAGAGGGTTTGAGTGGACGGGCAGATACCTTTGTCGTCCGACTCCGGTAAGAAGGAACGAGTGAAGGTAGTGGTGGTGGCGTTACGGAGCGATGATGAACAGCCCCGCTTGTAGCCTGCCCACAAAGAGTACTGAGGGCGCGAGCAGCCGGGACAGTAGGTGTGGCGTTCGTTCCAATCGAGTAGAGATTTGGATTGGGCGACGATAGCGGCGTCGGAAGAAGGCCAGAGCGAGGCTTGCGAGGAGGCGCGCAGGTCGACGAAGGTGTAACGGTTGCTGGATTCGAGGGAGGTGAGAAGGTCTTGCATGGGTGAAGGGTCGGAAGAGGGCAGGAAGGAGGGCTTGTAGGTAAGCGAGAGGGCGAAGTACGGTACGCCGGCAGGAGGGGATTTGTCGGTTGCTGCGTCGCTGGGTTTGGTCGAGTCCTTTGCCATTTGCCCGGGAAGCGATGTTTGAGTCAAGTTACTCTCGTCGATACCCAAGAATACCAGCGCAAGTCGACTAGGTCCAACACCATCCGTAGACCTGGTAAACTCCTTCTCTCCACCCTCCTTCTCCAACCCGTAAGCTTGAGGGCCGAAAACCATCACTCCCCCCTCGTCCTCTGCTTTCACCCCACCCGACTTCTTCACGTTGTCCAAAACATACGGCTTAACCTCATCCCACGACAACGTAGCCAGCAGACCCTTCTGCCCTTCCGGAGCGTCATCGCCGTGACACAGCGGATTGTTGTTCTTCATCACCACGAACCGAGTGTGGGGTGAAGCAATGGTGGAGTTCAAAAACTCCGTCGACGTTCTCAACCACGACAGACGGTTGAGCTTGGACCCAGCGTAAAAGTTGACCGTGGTGAAGGAGGGGAAGCTCCCTGCTTGGACTGCCGACATTTTGACACGAGCAGAGGGCAGATGAGGACGTTGTTGTGAAGCGAAAAGGGAAGCGAGGAAGCGACGTTGTGCGGTGAGCGCTGTAAGTGGTTGACGATGGATCGATCGAACAGCTTGACTAGTGAAAGTGGTGAGAAGAGTCATGCAGAGAGAGGAAGGAGGATCTCTGCGGTTGTTGAGGGGGGATGAAGGGGATGTCGTGTGGATGGTTGGGAAAGAAGAAAAGAGATTGCGGCAAACGACCGTCGAGGACCGTGCGGTGTCGTAACGCCATTATGATCGGCAATGCACAGCGGGCATTTGCCTCTTTTTGCTGACAGCGTTTTCCGGCTCCATCTTGCGCCGGAGAGGCGTACGACGTCACCGTCCACGAATTTTTGCGACCAAATCACTTTGTTACACCGCGACGATTGTGGGCTTCGCAACAAAACATCAGCTTGTCATCCGCAGCCTCCTCACCTCAGACAAATCATGGCAAACGACAAAGTACGAGAGAATGAACAATGTGCAAGTCGTATTCCGAAAACCTGCATTGCGCCAAGATGAGGTCAACAGGAGACGTCAAAGGCTATCAAGAGACAGAGAGTGTGCACGAGAGAGAAAACATTTACAAGAGATCGACCGAGAGATGCAAACGAGAACCTGGATTAAGACGCTGAAGCAGTATCGATGGGAGGCATCCTCAGAGGGATGGGCGCTTTTGGGGTTTGTGTTCCTTACGAACAGAAACTACGGTGAATGGATGGATGTGAGGGGCAATTTAATCATCGAAAGTCATCTTCTTGCCCGAGAAGTCGGCAGCACCACCAGTTCGTGCGCTGCCACCTCGTGCACCCCATCCACCACCTCGAGGCATGCCACGGAACGAACCGTCGGAAGCACCACCACGGCCACCACGTCCACCGCCACGTCCTCCACCGCGTCCACCACCGAATCCACCGCCACGTCCGCCACCGCGTCCGCCGCCGAATCCACCACCGCGTCCACCACCACGACCACCGCCGTTGCCACCATCACGGTCCCTCGGTGTCGAAAAGTCGAGACGCAGAGGACGACCAGCAAGCTCCTGACCGGTCATAGCGTCGATGGCAGCCTGTGCGCTCTCCTGAGCGGCAAACTCGACGTAACCGAAACCCTTGGGGCGTCCAGAATCGGGGTCCTTGGGCAAGCGAACACCCGAGACCTCACCGTGCTCGGAGAAAGCGTTCCAAACGTCGTCCTCGCTGATATCGAACGACAGGTTTCCGATGAACAAAGTCGAGGAAGGGGCGGATCGCTGGTCGTTGAACTTCTTGGCGCGGTTCTCGGTGACATCGCCCTTGGGAGTGGAGAGGTCGATACGGATAGCACGGCCGTCGACCTCTTTGCCCTGGCCCTCCTCGAAGGCCTTCTTGGCAGCAGCGGCGGTGGCAAAGTCGACGTAACCGAAACCACGGCTCTTGCCGGAGGTGCGGTCGAGCTGAACACGTGCGCTGGTGACTTCACCAAAGACCTCCATCTCGGACTTGAGCCAGTCGTTGTCGACGTTCCACGAAAGCTGACCGACCCAGATCTGGTTGGTTTCGCCCTCGGCGAGCTCGGCAGGTGCGGCCTCGGCGGCGGCAGGGGCAGCGGCGCCAGACTCGGTCTTGACCTTCTTGGCGATGGGAGCCTCCTCGTCGGCCTTGCGCTTCTTGGAGTCGGCAGCAGCGGCGGGCTTGTCGTCCTCGTCGTCAGAGGAGTCGGAGTCAGAGTCAGAGTCCGAGTCCGAGTCGGAGGAAGATGAGGAAGAAGAATCAGAGTCAGAGTCAGACGAGTCGGAAGACGACGAGCTGGCGGCCTCCTCCTTGACCTCAACAGCGGGCTTGCCGTTGGCCTTGGGAGCAGCCTCCTTCTCCTCCTCCTCCTCATCGCTCGAGTCGGACGAGTCAGAGTCAGAGTCAGAGTCGGAAGAGGATTCGGAGGAGTCGGAGTCGCTCGAGTCGTCGCTGCTGGACTCAGAGTCCGACTCTGGTTCAGGGGTAGGAAGCTTCTTCTCCTTCTTCTCCTTCTTGTCCTTCTTCTCGACGCCGTTCGTCTTGGGCTCTTCGGCGTTCTTGGAAGCGGCCTTCTTGTTGTTGTATTTTTCCTTGTTCTTGGGCTTGACCTCGGGAGGGTTAGCGGCCTTTGCGGCTGCCTTGGCTGCCTTCCTCTCTTTCTTGGGCATCTTGATTATAGTATGTGAGGGAGGAGGGAGAGGGGGATTGTGGATGATCGTTGGATAGATGAAGAGAGGAAAGAAGGAAGAAGGACGGACAGACGCAGACGAGGATGAGTGAGTGAGCGTTCTGCGCTGCCCAAGAAGAAAATTGGAAAACGAGCAAACGAAAAAAAAAAAAAATCGGCAAATTTGGACGTTTCCTTGACGAAATTTTCTCTTCAAGGTTTTGGTGCATGAGTGGAGTTTGGCGGCAGAGGCTCAGAGAGGGACAGACACGAGAGGACCCTTGTGGCGACCGAGCGTCGGCAGCAGCAGCAGCAGCACAAAAAAAGACGGAAATTTTCAATTTTTTCATTTTCAAAATTTTATGGCGCAGCATCCAGCTTGACTGAGACACCTCGTCTCTCACCGGGGACAAAAAAGAGCGAAAAAAAGCTGTGGAGACTGCATGAGTCGAACACGCGACCTTTCGCAAGTTAGGCACAAAGATGCTAAGCGAACGCTCTACCAACTGAGCTAAACCCCCGATGCTTGTCAAAAACGACAATTATTGTCAGTATGTATACTATCTCTGCGATGGTCTCTGCCACTGCGACACGCACGGAAGTCGGCCAATTTTGCTTAGCTTTTGGTCAAGCGCCGACTCTCGTCTGGACAGGGTCGGAAAGGGCTCAAAAAGGGTTGGTTGAGAAGAGAGTTGGCGAAGAGTTGTGTGACTTTTGAGAAGAAAGAGAGCAAATCCGACTTTTCTCCCTTTGAAGCAACACAAAAGTGATCAAGTGTCACATAGTTGACCATCGCAACATCACATCACAACGTTTCCTCTTCAACAATCACGACCACGGCTTTAGCGTCTCGGACTCAGCCCTCGAACGGTTCACTCTTGATCCGACCATCATTGCGACCATCTCCTCCAGCAGCTTGCGGTCGCTTTTTCGCAACGTTCTTCCATGTCAAGCAAACCCTCAACGCTCGCCTAACATCCTCGCAGCGGTTTCCTGTCCGTAGCAGGCCCGCATCGCTCCCAGCACCACACCTATGCAGCTCACAAGGTAGCCATCCTCTTCTCTCTCTCATTCGCACCATCATCCTGACCGACAGACTTGGAGCGCGGCGGCCTGCTCTTGGTCCTCGGCAGATGATACGCCCATGCGTCACAAGGGCCTCATCAACAGCGCAACCGATGCGTGTCGCCTTCGCGCTGGGCCCTCTCATCTAGCACAACACAATGTTTCTGGTCCTTCGAGGTTTCCACTCTCGGCGCTCGCACCATCGTGTTTGCCCTCTCCACCACCCCCTCCAATATCAACACCATCACCATCAACAATACCAACGCAAGCATCTTCACCGTCATCATCAATAGCAGCACCACTATCATCATCATCGGCATCAATCGTAACGCACTCTGCTCCACGCTCGCCGAACAAGCGTCGCGGTGTCTCTAGGCCGTCCATACTCTCACAACACCTGCCGTTCCTCTACCCGCCATCCTGCCTCGAGCTCGCTCGCACACCATCAGTACGAGCAAAGTCTTCTCTGGCACCAACTAGCTCTGTAGCAGCAGCAGCCGCTCCCGCACAGCAGCTGGCTACAGCTCACGATGATCACCCCGACCCCCATCTTTCCTCCCAGCCCGAGCCAGATTTCACTTTCTTGCGGCATCACTATGATCCACCACGTCATCTCATCGACCACCCGCCCTCTCATGCCCTTCTTCAGCAGGATGCAGACAGCCATCTCGAACAAGAGCAATCGGCCGATCTGCTCGATCAAGAAATCATGTCACCGTCAACACAAAGTCACGCACAAGATCAGAACAAAGCTTCATTTGCGGCTCTGCAATCCTTGCGTCGGAAGAGTCGCTCCCTCCGACAATCGCTGCAAGATGGTCAGATAACAGATCCAGAGGCCATTGTCAAACAGTGTCGCCGTCTTGTGCTGCAGTCCTGTCGCATCAGCTCGCGATCGCAGGTTAGGACGGCTCATGCCATAGCTTGCGAGACTGCTTCCGACTGCGCTGTCTATCTGGCCGCTGCAGCCCAGCCAGTCGCAGCAGCCAGTGTACTTCGCCATCTCCTGATCAAGCTTGGTTGGAATCCTCGTTCCATGTCGCACCGCGGATTGTCGTCTTTGTCCGAATTTGGGGTTTCTTCCAAAGATATCGACAGCTCAGCTTTGCCTACATCATCGTCATCGTCATCTTCATCCACCACCACCAGCGCAACCACATCAACTCCAGCAGCTAGACTTTGGTTCATCACGCAGCAACTCATCTCCCAGCTTACGCTCGCTCCTTGCTCCTTCAGTCCTCGACCTGTTCGACGTTTCGAATCACAGCACAACCTTGATGCTGCTACCTCGCTCGTATCTGCTATGCACCTCAGCCACATGGCAAGATCCACAGCTTCCCAGACGTCAATGATACGAGCCATGATCTCTTCAGGCCAGCCCCGATTGGCTGTTCAGACCTTTGCAGCCGAAGTCCGAGCTTGGTGGGCTGCTCACAGACAAGCAAAGCGTCCTCGTTCATCGCTTCGACGTCAAGCTGTCCTCGTGGCCGAGGTAGGCAAACCCAGCTCACAAGCCCTTCGCGAGATTACGCGTGCTCTTCAGAACCTCGAAAACCTTCTATCCCGCGTCCGTCCCGATCTCTTGTCTCAGCTTCCCGAGCGCGAGCAGCACGCACTACAAGCAAAGCGCGCAGAGTACGCCGATTCTCTCGTCGAGCTGATCCGCCTCGTACGTGGTGGACGCCTGCCTCTGCCACCTGCACCTAGTGCTCCCGAGATTGCTTGGATCCTGTCTGCATGCTGCCGCTTCGAAGCCACTGTGCTTCTCAACCAGATTAGCGCAAAGCAAGTCAAGCCTATGCCTCCATCGAACGGCAATACACAGAGTCGCAAACTGCAGCATGCAGCTCAGATCATCCGATACTACCTTGCCGAGTACATGCAATCTCTTCCCGACGGACATACGCGCTCAGCTGGCAATCTCCTCATTCGAGGCGAGCCCGTCATCCGACCAGCTCTCGGGACAGAAGTCTACAATCAGCTCATCCACTATGCTCTATCGGTCCTTCAAGCCCCTTCTGTCTGCAAAGACGTCTTTCAGCACATGACCCAACTTCGCCAGCCGCCCTTGGAGCCAGATGCCGTCACCTTCAACACCATCTTGCGCCAGGCCACTACTCAGCGGTACGAGTCGTTGGCGCGAGCGGTGCTCACTACAAAGCGTCCCGAGCACTCGCAGACGGCTTCGTCAACCGCCACACCGGGGTCAGAGATCTCTTCGGCTGAAGTAGAATTGCAACCAATCAGGCCAATGATACAGCAAATCGACAACGCCATCGCACTAGCCGACTCGTACAGACTGGTGTCGCTGCTCCAGTACGTGACCGCCTCAGGTCTGTTTTTGCGTCGCTACCGCCACGAGCCTGGCCATCTCGGCGTCAAGGAGCTGGTCATGCGCATCTATCCTGCACTCAACAAGCAGCGCTTCAGACAGTCTCGCATCGCCGACTCTCTCGCTTTCCAGGGGCTGCCTGCACACCAAAATGCAACCACACCGCTCCGACCAAAGGCAAATCAGGCTTCGCGGCACGCCATCCTCAATCCGCACGTTCTCACCGCCACGCTCAACCTTGCGGCCAAGGCTGGCAAGACCGGTCTGGCGTTGCGCATCTGGCGTCTCATCAAGCGTACCAGCCTGCAGAGTGCTTTGCAGTCACCACATGCGGATGTCGCCAAGACACCGTGGAAGGTTCCCGTCGAGGCTGCTACCATCTTGATGTCGGTCCTGGCTAGCGAGGCTGCAAAGGCGCCCAAGGCGAGACATCCGCTGAGATCGCAGCGGCAACGTCTGTCGCTTGGGGCGTCGCGCATGGCAGCCCGAAGATCGCCAAGGTTCGGCGCAGGTCGAGAGTATGCTAGAGGCTGGAATATCGGCGCCTCGCAACGCGGTCGTGCGTCTGCCAGAGGGTCAGAGTATGTTGGACCCACGTACGATCGTGGTGGCGAGTTTGGGGAGGGGCTTCGATGGAGAGCGGCGCAGCTTCTAGCTAAAAGGGAGTATGCATTCCTCGTTCATCATTGGGAGCTGTCGCAGAGGTTGACGAGTTCGCGTCGCCAGCAGTTGGAGAAGTGGTTACAGATGGAGAAGAAAGGAAAGCCGGACAGAGGGGTGATGGGTGTAATGGCGGATGTAGAGGATGATACAAGCTTGCAACCAGACTCGCGATTCTACGATGCGCTTCTGGACGTGTTTGGTCGTAGAGCAGGAATGATCCAGCGCAGCAGGAGGTATAGGTCCCGCTCCGAGGTGATGTCTCAGCTTCGTCGTGGGTACAAAGAGGCTGTTGCTAAGGCTAGCAGCTCGGAAGTAGGCGAGGCTCAGGGTGGCCAGCCGGCAGCGGACACGCTGAAGCAAAGCAGCTCGAACCCGACAGTTCGACTCCTTCCCATCGACAAGGTGCGCGCACTCTCGACAAACCAGCTGCTCACCGCGATCGTCGCTCGCATCAACTGGAACTCGCGCGGCCGGTACACTTCTGCCCCACCGGACCCGTTCCTCGTCCGCATCCTGCTGGACATGCAAGCTTTGAACCTCGACATTCCGGTTGGATATCGATGGATCTTGGTCCACTGCTCCATTGCTGCATCTTCCGCGTCCGAGCATGCGATTCCGGAGGCGCTGCACAACGAGTTCGCCGAAGTGGGTGGAAGCAAAAAGGAATTGGGTGCATTTTCGCCGTTCAGAGGGCCCAGAGTCAAGACGGTTGGATTGATCGCTAGGCGTAGGTCTGGAGGCTCGGAAGAAGAGAGGTGAAATGGAGCGGTGAATGTGCGGTGGTGGGAGTAGCATTTTAGCATTCTACAATGTAAGAACACGATCAAAAGAGAGATTCGAGGGTGCGTTGTGATCAGTATCCTTTCTCAGCGTCGACCTGTCCCTTCCAAGACTCCTTTTCGCCAACCAGAACCTGCAGATTCCAGCGTAGCCTGTCACCCAGCAACCCTGGAATCAGTTTGGGCGGTACAGCTTGATGGTCCGTTAGCAGCAGTTTGCCGTGCTTTACCAACGTTTCGACGACTTTGTTGTCCACCTGGGAGGTATCTATGACGTCGAGTGCTGCTCGTACGTGTGCGGTTTGGAGGAGGTAGAGGAGGTCGGGGGTGTTGATTATTTCTGCACGGGCTACGTTTACCAGCACCGCAGTGGGGTAGAGTTTTGAGAGCAAGGGTGCGGAGAACAAGTTGTGCGTTTGCCGAGTCGACGGGCAGGTCAGGAAGACGATGTGGGCGGTGGAAAGTGCGCATCGAAGCGTGTCCAGAGGTGTGGTGGAGCGTGTGGATACGATGGAGCAGTGGAAGGGCTTCAACAGCGCCGAAAGTGCGGTAGCGATGGATCCGGATCCGACGATAAGCACCCGCTTGCCGAAGAGCGAATCACTTTCGCCAACTTTGCCGACTTTGCCGACTTTGCCAACTTCGCCAACTTCGCCAGACACACGACCCGACAAGGTCGGCAACCTCCGCAACAGCGTCAACGTCATCGAAAGTGCGTGCTCAGCAACCACTTCGGAGTAACACCCTTTGGCACAGCACCACGTCACACCCGAAAACTCCTTCATCAGCGCCAAAAAGTGGTCCACACCCGTCATCGGCAGCTGCACAAATCGGATCGACGGATACGTGGTGAGGACGGAACGAAGGGTAGAAGACGTGTCGCCTTGCGCGATGTTGGGTAGCCAGAGCAGAGCGGTGGTGGTGGAGGTGGGGGCGGACTGGATGGTAAGCGAGGACAGGAGGGAGGGGGGGAGGGTCGAGAGGAAGTCCGGGATGGATAGGCAGAGGGCAGAAGGGTCGCTGGGGAGGATGCATAGGTTGACCATTGTCGAGGTAGGGGTGTTGGGTGTGGTCGTGGAAGGACGGGTGTGAAGCGATGGTTGGCGATGGGCGAGGAGGGTCAGAGGAGGGGTGAAATGTATCGATGAGCGATGGAGAGCCAGGAGAGAATCATAGCGGCATCGTCTACGGTGCACCGGTCCGGGGACGAGCAGACACCTTTTCATTCTGCGACGACACTGTGGAGCGTTAGACATGTCACACCGAAGCCGAAGGCTCGCTGCGGGATGAGAACGAGTACACGCACGCCCTCCTTCATATCATTGCGTTGAACAGGGGTTCATGTGTTCGTGTGTGTGGGAAACTCATCAGCGCCATCTCTGACGATCGGTTGTTAAATGGGTGTACAGGCGGTCCGAGATTCCCTGCTCAATAGGCGCTGTCGTTCGCACGGCCAAAACCCACATTCCGCTTCATCATTACACATGACGACGTCTCGTCTTGCTACACGCCCCACACTTTGCCTTTCTCACACAATGATCTCATTCGGCAAGTCCCACGCTCGTCTCATCAACGACAGGGGGTGGTTGTTGCTGTTTACACCACTTTCATCGGCAGACCTCTGCACTTTAAAAGGACTTCACCTGCAGCCAGGAGCAGTTCACACCCTTGCGTCGGCAGCTTCACACACTTTCGCATTGGCAGCAGTTGCAGCGGTTCACACCACTGCATCGGCACCGGCGAGCTGTTCGCACTATTGTTTCTCAACGATCCCCAGCACTTCATCGACACGCAGCTTTGGCAGGTGACAACATTCTCAACAGGAGGCACTCAATCCATTCACAATCCAGCAGTTCACACAAACAGATTTCCAATTTCCCAGAACCCGAAGAAAACAAGCATTCTAAGTTACTCACTCCAACACCAGTCCATTGTCCCACTCACACCGGCCCCGTACTACTCATCCCCGCGATCGCACTGTTCGTCAACGCCCAGCTCTTGGTGTCACCGTCCAAGCTCCACATGCTGATCCCGCCGATGCCCGCCGCGCTGGCAAAAGCACCTTTGTCAAAGATCGAGCTCGTATCGTCGTAGGTGACCACTTTGGAGCCGTCGCTGAGGTAGGGGGTGTCGGAGCAGTCGTCCCAGTACTTTGTGAATCCGCCTGCGCCGTCGTAGAGGCCGTCGGCGCCGAGTTTGAGGGCGCCTTGGGAGACGAGCGAGGAGAAGTTGATTTGGCCGGAACCGGTACTGCCGTCTGAAGAGGTGAGCTTCACTGCTCGTTTCGATGGCGACGGCGAACGGCTGCGGAGGGTTTGCTTTGATGAAGTGGAGATGTAGCCGTACGCTGGAATGCCAAGGAGGATCTTGTCTCGTGGCATACCAGCGGCGGACCAAGATTTGACACCACTAGCCGCGTTCGCTCCCGGCTGCGTCGAGTTGCCGCACAGATTCGCCAGCGGCGCGTTGGGACCGGGATCGCTCGAGCTACCCCAAACATCGTAATTCATGATCATGATGTAGTCCATCACCTCGGCTGCCCGAGCTACGCTGGCTACGGGCTGACCGTTGCTCGCTGTCCACGGTGTGAAACCGACCGCTGCAGTGATCAGCGCACCTGCCGGCAGGGCTGCTCTCAACTCCTGCAGGAATGTCTGGAAATTAGCGGTGTCGGAAGGGTCGAGTTGGTTTCCGGCTCCTGCTTGGTTAGGATACTCCCAATCGAGATCGATACCGTCGAGGTCGTACTGGTAGTAGGTCTTGACGATGTTGTTGATAAACGTGGATCGACTTGAAGCGGTTCGGACGGCGGGGGAGAAGTAAGTCGACCCACCCCAGCCGCCCAACGACAGCACAGCGGAAGTGTTGCCCGCCTTACACGCTTTGACGAAGCTCTTAAGCGTATTGCCAGAGGGATCGGTGGGGATCGACAAGTCGAAGTTGGCGGTGGGGAGGGCAAAAGCGTAATTGACAATGTCGAATTTGCTAAAGTCGATCGAAGCTGGAGGTAAGGTGGAAGCGGTCCAATCGGCCCAGTATCCCGCCATGATTTTGTTGGTTGACGTTCGGGTTTCGTTCCCCGCCGCGCCTGTTGCGGTTGCCGGTGATGTTGAAGAAGTTGAGGTGGGCGTGGAAGAGTTAGTGGAGGAAGACGGTGCTTTGCATGAGCCTTTACTTCGTTTGGTGGAAGAAGAGCGTCGTGAACGTGGAAGAAAACGACCAGAAGGGACTGCCCTCCTCTTCTGTTGCTTTCCAAAGATCACTTGCCATAGTGACCGGCGTTGGATCGATAGCCGGCTTGTTGAAGTAGAAGATCGATCGGGTGTGAGCCTCAGACTTTCACCCTGACTTTGCGGAGTATAGCTCCACGATCGATCAACACTCCCAACACCAGCCTGCTCCGCCGCAACAGCCGAGCTCACCAGCAAACTAGCCAGCGCCATAGCTCCCAATGGTAGAAACTTCATCCTTACTATCTTCTATTCCGGAAAAGGAATCCCTTGTGTGACTGTGTTTCGGTGTCCAGCACCAGACCGAGACCAAAAGAAGGTGTGTTGAAAGAGTGTGGTCGATGGAAAAAAAAGCCGAGAACCCTGGATCGATCGACGATTCTGAGGGGCGGAAAGGTATGTCAGAGAAAGCCTGTTTCTGAGAGCGCTTTCCTTCCAAAGCTGATCAAAGCTTGCTGAAATCTCGTGTGTTAAAGAACCGATCAACGGTTGAAAGAGAGCGAAGATGAAAGGGAAGAAGAAAGAGAAGGGTGACCAGACCCAAGTTCGACAGCGCCGATATCTATTTGAAGAGAAGGGTGGTGACGAATTGGATAGATGGGTGAAGAGAAGAAACAAGCACAGAAGGTTTGACGAGGGGTGAAGACGAGCTCGTTTGACAACACAACTCTCGAAAAAGGGGAAGAGGGAGAGGCTGTGTGCGCTTAGTCGCCGTCTTGCAGCACACACAAAAACAAGCTCATGCGCTGCCATTTTGTTGCTTGTCATTCCATCCGACGCCACCGGCGAAGAAGAAGGACGGTACTCCGGCGTCCTTCTCTGCATGATTGTTCAACTAACCATTTCAGGCAACAACTAAGCTTAAACGCCAACATCCACCTCCCTCTGCCTGTCAGACACGCTCGGCACGGCCAACCTTTTGCACGCGGTCTTACGCAGCACGAGGAGGCTAGAAGTTGAGTCGCATTGCTCTACAAGTGGCTAAGAAGTCTCGGCGCCGAGTCTGAATCCATCTTGAGAGGGGAAAAAATTTCGCCGACTGTAGAAAGAGACATGTCATTTTTCCATCTTAGTGCGCAACGTGAGAGGCGGCGGAACAGAGATTGTGTCAAAATTGATCAGCGCTGCGCAGGTCGGTGTGTCAGGCGTGCAGAGAGGTGCATATGAAGACGGCGTAAGAGTTGGCGAGAGGAGAGAACAAAGGAAACGAAGAGCGTGCGAAGAAGACACAGGGAAGTTCGGGTTTGGACGTTGGCGCTGCTTGACAGGAGCATGCTGCTTAGCGATCGGGCTGAGATGCCCGATGCCTCTCTCGCATAAGCTTGTGTATGGATTCGGTGTAACAAATAAGAAAAATTCGGCAGAGCGCCACTTTCACGCGGAAAGCCCACAGCCCCGCACTTGATGCTGCAGCTTTGAGCCTCGCTCGACACGATGCACTCTTTGTTTGCCGCCAAGCGTAACCCTCTTGAAAACATTGTCGAGTAAGGGAACGCAGTTGCATCAGCATCCACCATGTCCGAATGTTGCCGTGTGTAGCTTGAAACAGTCTCGATAGCAAAAAAGGAAAAGCAGAGGGAGGAGGGAGCGAATCGCCGGTTTACAATAGTCGACGGAAGCGTATCGTGAAAGCGAGCTTTGTCAGGCGGGCCAAGTGGCAAGTTGATTGTCTACCAAGGGTGGCCTCCCAACAATCGCCCAGCGGGAAGAATGAACAAAGCACCGAAGATCGAGTTTGCCGACCTGCAGCTGGGTTCTCTTCTCTCTCTTCCTCCCTTCTCAACGTCTTCTCAACGTCTAAAGCCAGATTCAAGCAGGTTCATACAGCATGAAAGCCGTTTCCGTCGATCAATATAGATGGATTCGATTGGCTTGGGAAGGAAAACTTTGCCATGTGTTTGGGAAGAGTGGGGCGCTGAGCGCTGCAGATGCCGTTGTGAAACTGTGGGGATATAGAGCTTCAGACATCCAACGCTAAATCCAGGAGTCTAGAAAGAAAACAAGGGGGGAGCGATGACGATCATGACGAGCTAGACGGCGATCATCGTTGCCCACCGCTCTTGTGCAGAATGGAAAGAGACTTTTGAGCGAAACGCAGAGTTTTATTTTTTCAATCGCAGCAAATGCGGAGACAAGAAATGAAAGCGCGCTCCGCTCACACCAGAGACAGGCAGAAAAGCTGCAGAGCAGAGTCGAGCGTGAAATTTGACCAGGATGCGTCACGCGCTCTTTTTGGCTGTCAGACAGCGATGCAGAACTGTTTGCAGCAGCACACAGCGCAATTGGAGAATGGTCACCACCACCACCAAACAGACACACTCACACCCAACGTTTGGCTCATTTCAAATGCATCTCGTCTCCATTGGTCTGCCTTATCGTTGTCTCCACGCCACGCCCTAACCACCTCCGTCCCGGGATTACTATACCTACTATCTTCATCTCCATATACCATATACCGTCAGCACAGCAACGTTAGGTCGACAGTCTCTTATATGACATCGCTCTGATCCTTAGACGTCGCGACTCTTCGTCTCTAGACCCCCTGACAACAAAGCGGAAAGCGCCACCACCAAGCCACCTTTGCTCTACATCAGCAATGTCGGCCTCCGTCCCCTTCCCCGGTCAGTCCAACCAGTCTGGCGACTTTGCAGGTGACCTCAAGATCGACCTCCCCCGCAACGCCACCACATCAGCCAAGGAGGACGCTGCAGCTTCTTCAACTACAACCACAAACGGACCAGCATCCGGGTCTCTTCATCGCCGTCAAAACTCTTTCCAAGCATCAGAAAAACCTTCAACAGCACCAGCTGGGTGGCAATACCATCCTCGACAACCTGGCCCTCACTCCGAGTCGTACTTCCCTGGAGGAGGTTCCTCAGCAGCACCAAAGACGCCTAGCAGCCTTTCCATGCGTAGTCACGGTCGAACACAGAGCAATTCTGGAGGTCCCTTCTCAGCACACCCAATGCATCTCAACATCGGTGCAGCACCACCCAACGTCGATGGGTCGCTCCAATCTGCTTTCGGCTCTTCAAACCACGGGCCGCATAGCAACCTGAGCCTATCCCATCACCCTGCCATGCAGAGCCTCGCCATGGACGCTGGAGGCTACAGCGCTGGACCGCCCAGTCCTAGCACGCTTACCGATGTCATCCTTGGTCTGCACAGCACTTTCTACTCGTGCAAACGCAAACCGGAAGAGGTGAAAGAGATGGTCTCGCGTTATTACGAGAGGGGCGCCGTCTTCGAATCTCCCCTGCTTTCGGCGCATGGAAGGAACCAGATCGCCAACCAATTCATCATGGCGTTTGCCCTTCCTGGAATGGATGTGCAGTCCGAATTGCGCGATGTCATTTGCTCTGATTTCGAGTTTGATGGCACACGAGCCGGTATCATCGACCATACCGTCACTGTCACGCTCTTCCCTTCGCTTTTTGGCTCGACACCCTCCAAACCACCGGCTGATCCCAACGCGAGCGACGTCAACCGCACTCCTAGAGCGTCCTACCCCATGTCGGCCTCGGCGTATCCCATGACGCCGCATCCGTTCATCGACTATGGCGCCAACAGCGCCTACTCGCGCGTCGCAAGCCATCCTCACAGCCCCACAACACCCTTCAGCATCTCGAGCATCTGGGGTGGCTCTAGACCGCACACGCCCGGTCATGCTCCTTCTGCCGGCGCCAGCGGCATTCGTCCACTTTCAGGCACCGGCGCACACCCAACCAACACTCCACCAAGCGTCAACGGAGAGGACTTTGACACGTCGGCTGGCGTACCCACTTCGAACGCCATCCTCAACAGCTTGACCAACGGCAGCACCGCACATCACTACGTCGATGCTGAAACGACGCAACAGCAGCTAGCCTCGCGTCCGGCAATCCCTGCCGATGCCCTGACGCCACACTGGACGAGCGAAGGCTTGGGTCGTCAGACGTTCCGTACGTTGCTGTGGTCGCTCTTCCACCCGAGAGCGGTGCTCAAGTCGTTGTGCAGTATTCAGTTGCGGGTGATGAGTCGGCTCGAGTTCAACGATGCCGGTCTGATCGTGCGACACGAAGACACGTGGGGGTTGAGGGAGACGATTGAGGGTGTGATTCCGTTTGCTTCGCTGATCTACTCGATCGAGCGTAGATTGGTCGGTTTCCTGGTGTCGTGGGCGATTGCGAAAGGGTTCAAGATTTCGTCGGCGTTGCTGCGAAAAGCGATTCCTGGCACTTCGTCGAACGAGCTCGAGTCGCACTCGTCATCAGGAGGAGCCGGATATCAGATTAGCCAGCACGAAGCCGAGTCCATGTTTACGCATCCTCACTTGCACCACCATCACGCATTCGGACGAACACCCGGTCGCGAGTTCCAGACCATCTCGAGGTCAAGAGCGCCTTCTCCGACTCGCTTCCGATTCGGTGGTTCGCACGGAGCAGGACACAGTTCAGGCGGTACTGTAACAGGTACACGATCGCGCGCACGATCGCTTGTAGGCTCACACTCGATCGCACCATCGCGTGCCATGTCGACGGACAACCTGGCGCAACACTTTGCCTCTGCCACCGGCGGAGCTGCTTCGGCTGGAGTGGGTGAATCGCGTCGATCTGCCGACCTGCCACCTGATTCGAGCGCCAAGTTCCGCGAGCGCACCGCAAAGAGAATCGACGGTGGACGTGCAACCAGCACCAATTCGGCTCCAGCGTCCAACTACGGAAGTGCCCACGATGAAGGCGCCAACGGTCCCGCTTCGAATCTGGTCAATATGTGGGAGCAGTTCTCGGCTCAGTCGAGACCGCACTCGAAAGCTGCTTCGGTGGTGTCGAATGATGATTCGAGGGGGACGTTGCGTGCTCCTGACCAGGATCAGCAGTAGCAGTAGACTGGAGAGCAAAGCGAGGATAGATGGATGGAAGGATTGATTTGCATTTGATGTAATATACTTTACGTCTTACAGCATTTGCTCTCTCACACTCTCTTTTCTTGTTTCAGCCCTGTCATTTTCCATACAATGGATCTCTCGCATTCTCATTGCTGCCCTTCGCAACGATTGGCATAATGTGGTGAGATGGACGAGTTATGGCAAATGCCAACTTGACCTTGAATATGTGAAAAAAAAGGGCACGAAAAATGAAGGTCTGAAAACTGAGGCGCTGGAATTAAGCACGGCCTTTTGTCGTTGTGCGCTGTGCTGTGCTGTTTTTGGTGCTCTTTCGTTCGTGATCGATTTCTCGGATTTTACGATTTCTGTGCGTCATGCTGAGCGGGTAACTAAGCAGCGCACTCAGCACAGCGCACGGTCTCCTCTTTCCGCTCGAAAGGATTGTGCGGACGAGCCGCCTTTTTCGGCCTCCACGTCCGACTCAGCAATCACAAATTCACCCAATTCTCAAGGAGAGGGCAGCTGAGCAGTCACATTTCGCTTCAGCGCTTCTTTCTTAGCTTCACATCTTCCAGCAAAAGACACACTTTTGATCCTTGCTCGCCACCACCACCACCACCACAATCTCCGTCCAGAACACACAGAATCATCAGCAGAGGCAGTGATCACCGCATACACTACTGCTCCATCATCACGATACAACGAAACACATTAGGCTGCTTCTCCGGAAACATTCATTCAGATCGAAACGGCTGCATCTAAACCTCTCTTTTGTACAACAGCATCCAAGATGGCGGCCACAGACGATATGAAGGTCGACCAGCCCGAGCAGGCCATCGATGAAGGTCTCTACAGTCGTCAGC
This sequence comes from Sporisorium iseilematis-ciliati, assembly GCA_001748505.1. NCBI lineage: Eukaryota > Fungi > Basidiomycota > Ustilaginomycetes > Ustilaginales > Ustilaginaceae > Sporisorium > Sporisorium iseilematis-ciliati. Next base: position 24,152 of record MJEU01000051.1, on the reverse strand, counting down.
TCTATGTGCTCGGTCACGATGCTATGAAGCGCATGGCTGCCAGCAACGTGCTTGTCGTCGGTCTTCGTGGTCTCGGTGCTGAAATCGCCAAAAACGTCGCCTTGGCCGGTGTCAAGAGCATCACCATCTTCGACCCCACTCCCGTCACCATCTCCGACCTCAGCACACAATTCTTCCTTCGTCCAGAAGATGTCTCGTCGGGCGCTCGCAGGGATCATGCCACTCAGCCCCGTCTCGCCGAGCTCAACACTTACGTTCCCATCCGAGTACTCGAGGAGACCGAGCTCAACAAGGAGGTTCTGTCGCGCTTCCAGGTCGTCGTCATGACTGACTCGCTCTATGCCGAACAGCTCCGCATCAACGACATCACCCACGGCTCTTCTACTCACTTCATCTCGGCAGAGGTACGCGGCCTCTTTGGCTCCGTGTTCAACGACTTTGGCCCCAATTTCCTCTGTAACGACCCTACTGGCGAGCAGCCTTTGTCGGGTATGATCGTGTCCATCGCCAGCGAGGATGAGGAGGGTCTCGTCACCACGCTCGACGAGACCCGTCACGGTCTCGAGGATGGTGACTATGTTTCCTTCACCGAGGTGCAGGGCATGGATGCGCTCAACAACAGCCAACCACGCAAAGTCACCGTCAAGGGCCCCTATACTTTCACCATCGGCAGCACGAAGGGTCTCGGCGAGTACAAGCGCGGCGGTATCTTCAAGCAGGTCAAGATGCCCAAGGAGATCGCCTTCAAGTCGTTGCGAGAGAGCGACAAGCAGCCCGAGTTCCTCATCGCCGATTTTGCCAAATTTGACCGCCCTGCCGCTCTCCACGCCGGTTTCCAGGCTCTTTCGCAATTCCAACAGAAGAACGGCCGCTTGCCCGCACCAAGGAATGCCCAAGATGCCGAACAGGTTCTCGAACTCACCAAGCAGATCTTCCAAGCGTCTGGTCAGGATGCTGCCGACTTGCCTGAAAAGGTGATCCGCGAGCTCGCCTTCCAGGCGCAGGGTGATGTCTCACCCATGGTCGCTTACGTCGGTGGATTCGTGGCGCAGGAAGTGCTCAAGGCTTGCTCGGGCAAGTTCCACCCTCTTGTTCAGCATCTCTACGTCGACTCTCTCGAGTCGTTGCCAGACTCAACCGCAAGCCTTCCCGAAAGCGAGTTTGCGCCCGTCAACTCGAGATACGACGGCCAGATCGCCGTGTTCGGTCGCACTTTCCAGCAGAAGATCGCCAACGCACGTCAGTTCCTCGTCGGTTCGGGTGCCATTGGATGCGAGATGCTCAAGAACTGGAGCATGATGGGTCTCGGCAGTGGACCCGAAGGTATCATCCACGTCACGGACATGGACACGATCGAAAAGTCGAATCTCAACCGACAGTTCCTCTTCCGCTCCAAGGATGTGGGTCACTTCAAGGCCGACACTGCAGCTGCCGCCGTGGCCGAGATGAACCCAGACCTCAAGGGCAAGATTCACAGCCACCAGAACCGTGTGGGACCCGAGACCGAGGATGTGTACGGCGACGAGTTCTTCGCCTCGCTCACCGGTGTCACGAATGCGCTCGACAATGTGCAGGCTCGTCAGTACATGGACCGTCGCTGCGTTTACTACGAAAAGCCGTTGCTCGAGTCGGGTACGCTGGGCACCAAGGCCAACACGCAGGTTGTTGTGCCTCACCTCACCGAGTCGTACTCCTCGTCGCAGGATCCTCCTGAAAAGTCGATTCCTGTTTGCACGCTCAAGAACTTCCCCAACGCCATCGAGCACACGATCCAGTGGGCGCGCGAGCAGTTCGACGAGTACTTCCTCAAGCCTGCTGAAAATGTCAACCAGTACCTCACACAGCCGGACTACATTGAGACGACGCTCAAGTCTGGTTCGGGTGCCAAGGAGCAGCTGGACCAGATCAAGCAGTACCTGGTGGACGAGCGACCCAAGTCGTTTGAACAGTGCATCTACTGGGCACGCATGCGCTTCGAGGAGAACTACAGCAACAACATCCGACAGCTGCTGCACTCGCTGCCTGCCGATGCGGTCACTTCGAGCGGTCAGCCATTCTGGTCGGGACCCAAGCGTGCGCCCAAGCCTCTGACGTTTGACGCTGAAGACCAGATGCACCTCGAGTACGTGATGAGCGCTGCACTGCTTCACGCCGAGAACTACGGCCTCAAGGGCGAGGCGGATCCGGCGCTGTTCCGAAAAGTGCTGTCGTCGATGCAGGTGCCCGAGTTTGTGCCCAAGGACAATGTCAAGATCCAGGTCAACGAGAACGAGGCGGCGGCGGGCAACAGCAACTCTGCTGCTGCTGCTGCTGATGGAGGCGATCTGACTGAGCTCACTAGCAGCTTGCCCGAAGCTTCTTCGCTGGCTGGCGTGCGTCTGCAGCCGATCGAGATGGAGAAGGACGACGACACCAACCACCACATGGACTTTATCACAGCCGCCTCCAACCTGCGTGCTACCAACTATGGCATCTCGCCCGCGGACAAGCACCAGACCAAGGGTATCGCGGGTAAGATCATTCCTGCCATCGCCACCACCACTGCGCTGGCCACAGGTTTGGTCAACTTGGAGCTGTACAAGCTGTTGGACGAGAAGAAGGAGCTCGAGGCGTACTCGAATGCGTTTGTCAACCTCGCACTTCCCTTCATTGCGTTCTCTGACCCGATTGCGGCGCAGAAGCTCAAGTACAACGACACCGAGTGGACGCTCTGGTCTCGCTTCAAAGTGGAGTCGGATGTGACGCTGCAGGAGTTTTTGGATCTGTTCAAAGAGAAGCACGGGCTGGAGGTGTCGATGCTGAGTTCGGGTGTTTCGATGCTGTTCTCTGCGTTCCTGCCGGCTAAGAAGAGGGAGGAGAGGTTGAAGATGAAGATGAGCACGTTGATCGAGACGGTGTCGAAGAAGCCGATCCCGCAGCATGCGCAGTGGGTGATTGTGGAGATCATGGCGGATGATTTGGAGGGAGAGGATGTTGAGGTGCCGTTTGTTGTTGTCAAGGTCAAGTGAATCGATGTTGGCTAGAGTCTGTTTCCTTTTTGATGAATGCAAAGATTGTCTTGTTGCCTCTTGCAGTCAGTGGATCGTTTGAGTGAGGACATCATCGAGAGCGAGGCACCGAAGGCGAGCCAAATTTTTTCAAGATGTTAGAGTGACGAGGCTAGCTGATGGGCTGCAGAAAAACAAGAGAGGGTCACGCGCAGTGGCCAACGACGCGCCTTTTGCAGGGAGGGTTTGTGAGTGTTGTTCCAAAACCAAAACAAGGCCAAATTCGAGTCTCAACTTGCAAAGCGCTGACAAACGCTGCTTTGTGGGCGCAATTCGAGTCGGTGTTGTTTTGAGAGACGCTCCGATATCCGAGTCCGCTCTTTCGTCTATCTCGGCTTCTCTCCTTCTCTCTTTTGCTCCTCATCCATCGATCGCAACTCTCACCCTCATCCTCTGCAAAGAGTCGAGCTAAAAGCAAGGCGATCAAACAAGACTCATATCGATCGTCCCGCATTACTACATCATCTTCAGCAAGCAACTACCCGCATCAAAACATCCAAACCGCAACTATAGCATCAAAGCATCCGCATCCGCATCTGCATCTGCATTTCCTTTCCCCTTTTTTTCTCCTACGCCATCATGGCTTCCACCTCCGCTTTCATCCTCGAAGAGAGGCAGGAGCACATCATCGCCCCTGACGACTCGGACTTCCTCGACTCGGACGCAGAGAGCGACGACGGCACCCCGCACCCCGACGATCACCTCATCGAATCCGCCGTTCTCGAAGATATCCCCTCCACACCACATGCATCTTCCCGGTCCACTCGCAACGCGTCCCCGCACAAGCTGTGGCCCGCCCACCCGCTCATCCGCATCCACAAACGACTCTGGTTCACCTGGTTCAACGGCGACTTGCCCTCCGAGGACGAGCTGAACGAGAACAACGGTCAATCCGCAGCACGCAAGAACTTCAACAACGACGAGATCAAGAAGTACGTCGACCCCAGCGAGACCAATCCGTCGCGGCTGCACTGGTTCAACATCGACCACGATCTGGTGTACCTCAGCTTCTGGTTCGATTGGGGACCGCTCAATGTGGGCATGTTCTATCGGTTCTGTTTGCACGTCCATCACATGCTGACCGATCCGGATATGCAGGATGCGACGCTGGTGCTCTACACGACCGATGCTCCGGCGCAGAAGGCGAATGCGGCGTTGTTGGTGACGCTGTACGCCATGATCATTGGCAAAGTTACGCCGGCGGATGCGTTCTACCCGATCTCAGAGGTCGAGTTCAAACCTTTCCGCGACGCCGGGTACGGGAGGGCGGATTACAACCTTTCGATCCAGGATATACTGTATGGAGTTCATCGAGCGATCAATGAGGGGTTGTTGGACTTGACTACGTTCAACCTGGACGAGTACGAAAAGTACGAACAGGTCTCGAACGGTGACTGGAACTGGATCACGCCGAACTTTATCGCCTTTGCGTCGCCGAACGATCGGCACTACGTCGAAGCGCTAAGGATGGGTGAAGGTAGGCTGCCGGCGTCGTACTCTTTCCGTCGACCTGGGGAAGACAAGTTGTTCGGCAAGACGATTCGGTACTTCAAGGATCGAGGGGTGAAACTCGTCGTTCGTCTCAATAATCCGTTGTACGACCGCGAGGCGTTCTTGGATGCTGGTATCGATCATTCGGACATGTACTTCGATGACGGGTCGAATCCGACCGACGAGATCCTGACCGAGTTCATCGCGAAGGCCGATAAAGTGATCTCGCAGGATGGGGTGGTGGCGGTGCACTGTAAAGCCGGGTTGGGGAGGACGGGTGTGCTGATCGGAGCGTATCTGGTGTGGAAGCATGGGTTCAGTGCGGGCGAGGCGATCGGGTTCATGCGGTTCATGCGACCGGGGTGTGTCGTGGGTCCGCAGCAGCATTTTATGTATCAGAACTTCGTCGAGTGGATCAAGTGGGGTGTGCGGGATCATGCGGTCAAGGAGGCGAAGCAGTTGATCGCGGAGGAGAGGGCCAAGATCGAAGCTGCGGCGAGGGCGGCGGCGGAAGCGGCTGCGGCGGCGAATGTGGGTGCTGCCACGACTGCTGCGGTTCCGGCAACGAGGGCGTCGGTCAAGCGCCGTGCTGCTGGTTCTGACGCTGCGAAGGGTGCGCAGGATGATAGCTTCGAAGCCGCCGATAGCAGTCTTGACGGCGACGAGGAGGAGGTGAAGCACGCACAGGTGCACAAGCACAAGCTGGTCGAAGAGCAGACCAACGACGATGACGAAGAATCGCAACGACCTCGACAGAAGCAGAGATCGGATCTTGGCGCTTCTGCGAGCTACGTCGATGTGCACTCCTCCGGTCCGGTGACGCCCAAAGCGCAGCGTGGCACATCGCGGATGGTTCCTGCATCGGCCGCGCCGGGGGTCAAGCCAGCCCCGTGTGTTGGACAGCCTCGTAAATCCCCCTCGCCCACACGCAAGAGGCCGGCCATTCAAGCACCCGCCACAGTGGCGAGGTTGGAGCTCAACAGCAAACGCTACCCCATGCCTACTACGAGGTCGTTTAACAACCACCTGATGCTGTCGGGCTCGGTGCATCTGGATGCTGCGGTGGGGTCTTCGTCGTCGTCTGGGTCGGCTGGGACTGTGGATGGTGTGGATGAGAACGAGGGTGGTGGTAAGGGGCAAGTGGTGGCGATGGATGGAGCGGCTGCAGCTGCACCGGGGGTGCTGGTCGAGTCGCGCGTCAACATCGCGCCGAGCACGCCTCGAGCGTCGCCCAAAGCGGTTGTGGCGAATGTCACGCCGAGCCCCGTGCGCGTCCGATCGTACGAGCGCACGCGGTCCAACTCGATCGCGACGGCCACCGTGGCTACTCCGCCGCGCACCTCGAGTCGCGAGTCGCCGAAGCCGGAGGTGTTTAGGGCGTCGCCCAACGTGCGAGAGAGGTATGGGTTGAAGGACTCTTCGCAGTCTCCTCCTGCCACTCCGAGGTCGAGGCATGCTTCGCCGGTGAAGGCGGCTGCACCGGCGGTCAAGATGACGGATGCGGAGGTGTTGGGGGTGATCGATGTGATCCCGCAGTCGCCGCAGAGGGTTTCGACGAGGCCGAGTTCGGTGTCGCCGGTGAAGGTGGTGCCGAAGGTGGTGGATGAGGTGAAAGGGGTGGAGAACGTTCAGCCGATTCGAGCGAGTATAACGCAGGGAGCGAGGCCGAAGACGGCTCTGCTAGGTGCGAGGGTCGCTACTGTTAGAAAGCCGATTTCGACGCAGAGATCGGTCTCGGCGAAAGTCGCCGCACCGGCAGTCAAACCAACGGTGGTTAGGGCGCAGAAGAGCGTCGCTGATCTCCGAGCTGCAAAGACGGTGCGTACGGTGAGCAGCTCGAGCAACAGCAGCACGGTTGCGACGGTGACGACGAGTAGGCCGGGGAGCAGGTTGACTGCTCCGACTGCTGCGAGTGCGGCCAGGGCTGCTGCGGTGAAGAGGCCGGTGGTGGCGGCGTCAAGGACAGCGGCGACGGGCGGGATGCAGAGGAAAGTGTCGGCGTTGACCGGCAAACCGGCTGGTGGAGTCAGGAGGAGGAGGAGCAGTACGGGAGAGGCGGGGTTGGATGTTGCTTAGCGGGCAAGGTTGGGTCTTTTTTTGAATATCATTTGCATTGTATTACATTGTAAAGTTGTGTGCGGGGAGATTGATGTGTGAGGGAGAGTTGGTTGAGATCTGAAGAGGTCGTGTGGGCGGTGTAGCGAGATGCGGAAGAGAGGTGGATCATCGTATCACGACAGAAGGTGTAGGTGTAGGAGTGATATAACTCCGACGCACACTCTGACAGCGCGCGTGCACGCGCGGGAGAGGGGGCGGAATTGAGCCCTTTGCGTTCGGAGTTGGGGCGCATTTTGGCCTATCTCTTGCAGACTCTTTTCCTCTTCGATGTCCATTCCTCAAGGCAGGCCTCCTTTTTTGGGTCATCGCACGAGAATCTAAGGCAGCGTAAAGGCTGGTACATAGGGGCTTTCCTTGGAGAAGGGTTGTGTGCCAAGAAGGACAAGTGGCGGAGGGAAAAGGGAAGGGGTTTCGTTTTCCCCGCACTCTCCTTTTTGGGGGGAGCGTAATAACGCCGAACTTTAAGCTTCACGCACGGTCCCGCGACTCGACTGGCGAGAGAGGGTTGTATCTGATGGGCTCCCACCTTTTGGCGTTTGCTTTCTTGTCTTGGATCCACCACCGACCATCGTCGACTTGTCCATCCTGAAAGGCCGCTGGTCTCGTGTTCGACGCTGTAAGATCCGCTCTCGTTGTTGATTCTGGCAAGATCCTGGACTCGTTGTCGCCAATTTGACATTGCAAAAGAGTCTCTCCCTCTCGCTGACGACCGAGCAAAGCTATCTGCGCAACACGCAAGACCGTCCACGAACGATCTCCGAGTTTTTGTCGCTCTCTTTCGGTTCTTCTCGCACCACCACTGGCAAGCCTGGGCGATCTCGACTCTTTTCCCCCTCACCCGCTCCTCGCAATCGACGCACCGCACCACGACTCCTCTGGAGAAAAACCACACGATGTCCACCTCGACCACCACCGTCGCCACGCCCACCACCGCCCATCCGGGCCGCCTCGAGGGCAAGGTGTGCATCGTCACCGGCGGCACGCGCGGCTTCGGCGCCGCCATCGTCTCGCTCTTTGTCTCTCACGGTGCACGCGTGCTCGTCATGGACCTCCTCGCCACCACCGGCTTCTACGACCCCTACTCCATCTCTCCTCTCTCCTCCACCACCTCTTCCACACCACCGCCAAACACAGCATACGCACTGCAGAGCGACATCACCGCCCGATCGTCCTGGGTGCAAGCGCTAACGAAATGCAAAGAGATCTTCGGCTCCCCGCCGAGCGTCGTGGTCAACAACGCCGGCTGGACGTACAGCAACAAGCCGACGCTCGAGGTGGAGCAGGACGAGTTCGACAAGGTGTTCGAGGTCAACGTGAAGAGCGTGTTTCTGAGCGTGGATGTGCTGTTGCGGGAGATGCTGGAGGTGGGGAAAGGGGGTTGCTGGGTGAATGTCAGCAGTACGGCGGCGATCCGGCCGAGGCCCGGGTTGGTTTGGTGTAAGTATTCAGCGACGTTTTACTTCCCCTTGGATGGGGGTTTTGCGCTTCGATGGGGGGTTTGGCGAGACCCCCCTCGAAAGGTATACGGCTACTTCATGTGCCCCGTTGGAAATCAGCAAGGAGAAGAAGGAAAAAGTAAAACCAAAGAAGAGCCTCAGACATCCCAAAAGGAACGAGCAAGAGAGCAGATATCCGAGGACGCAAGATAGAGCACAGACACAAACAGAATGCCAGCTTTACTAACCATTTCTGCTTTCGTCCTGGGCGTCTTCTTCGAACAACAACAACAGACAACGCATCCAAAGGAGCCGTCAGCACCGCCACCAAGGCGCTCGCCGTCGAGTACGCTGCGCACAAGGTGAGGTTCAACACGGTCTGTCCGGTGGCTGGGAATACGCCTTTGTAAGTGTTTTTGATGTGAAACACCTCGTTCGATGCGATCTCTCGATGTATTTTGTTGGAAACAAGCGTCGAAAGGGACGGACGACGAGAAGCACCTTGCGTCGAAACGTCGGGGCGAAAAACCGCAAGGCTTCGGTTGCTGTCGAAAAAAGCTTTTCGCTTCGTTGCCTCTGGCTGTGGACTTTGCTTGGTTGTGGGATACCTGCTGACGCCGCTTTGTCTTTTGTCTTTGCCTATCCTTCTGTTACCACCTCCGCGCACTTGGCCTTGTCGGCATTTGCCACTCTGTGCAACCTTTTGTTTACTCTTCTCGATCTCGCTCTTCGGGGTCTTGGCTTCCTCTTTTCACCTGCGCCCCCGTTCTCCGACAAAAACACAGACTCAGCAAGTTCGCAGGCGCCCAAGAAGCCGGCGACACCATGTCGGCCTCGCAGCTGGCCAACTTCAACGCCTCGATCCCGCTCGGGAGGTTGAGCGAGGGCAGCGACATCGCCAACGCCTGCCTGTTCCTGGCCGAGGACTCGAGCGGCTTTGTGACGGGCATCGAGGTTCCCGTGGATGGCGGGAGGTGTGTGTAGAAGCGTGTCTCAAGTGGATGGTGATCGGAGTGTCGATTAGTTGGGTCAGAAAAACGTGTTGCTCGTCAAATGGCTGTTTGATGGCTTGTGTGTGTGTGTAAATGTTGGAGGAGTTCGAGCTGTGTTCGTTGTGATAGGGCGGTGAAGTGCAAGGCGAGACGGGGTGGGAAAAGGAGCGGGGCTGCTTGGATTGGTATGGGGGGCGATAACGGTTGTGTGCGAACGTTTGAACGCATACGCCCGCTTCAAATGGCAAGTTGCGGCCAGCCCAAGTGTCTCAAGGAGCTCTCCTCTCGCCATCCCCTTGCTGCTCCATGCTCAAATCACAACCGTGCGTCTTCTCATCGACACCGCATTTGCGGGTTTTGATCGCACGTCGCTCTTCGGGGATCGCCACACAAACGCACACTCGAAGCCATCCAACACAACCTCCCTGCAACACAACTCGTCTCACCCTCCCCCAACACCTCCCCCCACACCGCTCTCTCGCTCACAAGATCCCACTTTTCATCACCCCCTCTCACACACATCACAACTTTCTGTATCGGGAATCACTTTTTTGCCATTCTAAAACAAGATCTCCACATCGCTGCTGCTTCACTTCAACCCCATCTCGCGCTCGGCCAGCTTGAAGATGGTCTCGAGCATGATGTTGCTCGTCCCCTCGTAAATCGCGCCGATCTTGCTATCCCTCCAGTACTTCTCGATGCCCGTCTCCCTCGTAAATCCAACACCACCGCACCACTCGATCGCACTGCCACTCGCGCGCTGCGCCACCTGGCTCGCAAACAGCTTGGCCATCGCCGCTTCCTTCGTAAACGGCCTTCCCTCCTCCTTCAACCTCGCCGCGTTGTACGTCAGCACGCGCGCGGCCTCGATCTCCATGAGGATCTGCGAGATCTGGAACTGCATGCCTTGGAACTGGGTGATCTTCTTGCCGAACTGCTGGCGGTCGGCGGCGTAGCGCACCGCCTTGTCGACGGCGCCCTGGGCGAGGCCGATCATCTGGGCGGCGATGCCGACGCGCCCCTCGTTGAGGATCTCGATGGCGATCTTGTAACCTTTGCCCTCTTCGCCGATGAGGTTCTCGGCGGGGACGACGACGTCGTCAAAGTTCAAGGTGCAGGTGCTCGAGGCCTTGATGCCGAGCTTCTTCTCCTTCTTTGCGATCTCGACGCCCATCGACTTTTCGACGGCGAAGGCGTTGATGCCCTTGTAGCCCTTGGACGGGTCGGCCTGGGCGAAGACGATGAAGAACTCGGCCTCGGCCGAGTTGGTGATCCACATCTTGCTGCCGTTGATGGTCCAGGTCTTGCCGTCGGCCGACTTCTTCGCCGAGGTCTTCATCGCGAACGCGTCCGAACCCGAGGCAGGCTCGCTCAGACAGAACGAGCCGAGCGTCTTCTCGCTCAGCTGAGGCAGGTACTTGTCCTGCAACGCCTTGCCCGCGTACTTGCGGATCACCGTGTTGACCAGCGTGTTGTGCACGTCGCACAGCACGCTCACGCTCGGATCGACCTTGGCGAGCTCCTCGATCACGATGATGGCGGCGGTGAAGGAGCATCCTGCGCCACCGTGCTCCGCCGAGGTCTCGACACCCATGAGGCCCTGTTCGAAGAGCCCCTTGATGATCTCCGGGTCCATCTTCTCGGCTTCGTCCATCGCTTCGACGCGAGGTGCGACGACGTCCTGGGCGAAGCGCTGGACGGCTTCGCGGAGCATCTCCTCCTCCTCGGTGTACTTGGAGAGCGAGTTGACGCCGAAGGGTGATTCGAAGTCGGCGTTGCTCGCGGGGGAAGAGGAGAAGGAGCGGACGGCGGTGAGGAGGCGCTGAGCGGAAGGTTTGGTGGCGACGGCGGTCCAGGCAGGGCGGGAAGCGGCGGCGGTGGTGAGGGATCGTCGCGCGGTGGCGATGGTGTGAGGAGCGGTGGCCTGAGTGGCAGTGCGCGCCAGGAGGCGGCTGGAAGAAGATCGGAGAGACATTTTGTGTGAGAAAAAACCGATGGGGTGGATGTTGTGGGGATAAGAGAGGCAGCGAATGCGGGGTGCGCGAAGTAGGTATTTGTACTCTGCTGAAAGTCGTGGTGAGGGAATGCAGCATTTTGTAACCGGGTGGATCTCGCCAGCATTCCCGTTTGAAAGCTCTGTTGCCGAATTTGGACCCCGCTTTGACTCTTTTGCTACACGCGCGCGCATCCAAACACACAAAGGCCTCTCTCTTTTTTCTGACCCTTCAGGCAGCAAGGCAGGCTTTAACGGTCATACTTGTCGTGCCTACAAGCTGCACGCTACCCACTACAAAGGCACTTCAAGACAGATCGACATTGTACAACAGTAGCCATCTCCATCCCATCTAAATGGCTGTTTGCTCAAACGTTTTGTTGTGTAGATAAGCGACCGCAGCGCCATTGCTGGGGGGCTTGGACCGATTCGAAACCTTGGCAGAGCGGGCCAGACCGGACGGAGAGAGAGAATTGAGAAGATTCTTTTGCGCAGAAGCGTCTTGACTCTGCTTGCTCTCTGCCTGGCAACGACGGGCGCCGTTTGAGCTGCTTTGCTGGGCGGCGAGGCGCGCGGTGACGAAAGCAATTTCAAAGGCGCGGTTCTTGTGCAGCAACAAAGAAATCTCAGCTAATCCAGCGACCGGAGCACCGGTAGTCGGCTTCCACGGTCAACCGAAGTTCGCCCCCCGCCTCGGACGCACGTAAGCATTAGGTAATCAAGAAGAACCTTGTCGGTTCTGCCTGGACCCTTGATTCGAGCCAACGCTACCATCATATCGAATCGTACCGAAAAGGCTGAGTTGTTGGTGACAAACCACCCGTCGGATCAGGCTCTCCGAGGCCAAAGCGCGCAGAAACGACCATGGCAGCCCGACTCAGCCATCGACCGTGCTCAGCAGCCATCGTCACCAGCGGCTCTCGCACACCACCGCCTCGCACCCTCACCACACGAACTCCTCCACTCCGCCCGCTGCTGCTCTCGTCCCACTTCGCACCGACGCAGAAACCCTCTTCCACCTCGACGGCCGATGACACGCTCGCCTCGCTCGCCCTCCTCCTTCGCGGCGGCTACGTCCGCGCCTCCACCTCCGGCATCTACACCCTCCTCCCCAACGCGCTCCGCATCGTCGCCAAGGTGACGCGCATCGTCGACGCCGAGCTCTGCGCCGTTGGCGCTTCGCGCGTGCACCTGCCTGCGCTGCTGCCGAGCGAGCCGTGGCGCCGGACGGGGCGGTACGCCGCGATGGGCAGCGAGCTGTACAAGCTGTCGGATCGACGCGGGGCGAGCTTCGTGCTCGGTCCGACGCACGAGGAGGAGATCACCCGGCTCGTCAAGAACGAGGTCGAATCGGATCGATCGCTACCGCTGAGGTTGTACCAGATCAGCACCAAGTTTCGCGACGAACCGCGCCCGCGCATGGGCCTGCTGCGCACCAAGGAGTTCGTCATGAAGGATCTCTACTCGTTCGACAAGTCGGCGAACGACGCAGCGAGGACGTACGATGAGGTGCGGGGAGCGTACGCGAGGATCTTTGATCGGATCTTTGGAAGAGGCGGGTGGAGGGTTGCGGAGGCGGATTCGGGCGCGATAGGCGGCAACAAGAGCCACGAGTACCACGTCGAGGATGCGGCGGGCGAGGATACGCTGCTCGTCTGCAGCGCGTGCGGCTACAGCGCCAACGAGGAGAAGGCGGTCTCGCTGCCGGATGCGGACAGGATGGCGGTCGACGCGGCGCCGGACGATGTGAGGGTGTTGCTCGTCGGGTGCAGGGATGTGAAGGTGGGAGAGCAGGTGATGCACGCGCTGGTGGTGCCGAGGGAGAGGCGGTTGAATCAGGTCAAGCTCAACAAGGTGCTTGAGAATCTAGCCAAGGGTAGAGAAGACAAGGTGGAGGTGCTGTACGATTCTTCGGAAGGCGAGGTGCAGTGGGACTGGAAAGATCGTCCCGAGGGTCCGCTGGTGCGGTTCACGTCGATCTCGGTGCTCGCCGACTTCGAGTGCTCCTCCCTCGACCCAGCTGACCTCAACGAGGCCCTTGCGGACGCGGTAAACTCGTTCACCTCCCACTCGACCTTCTCACAACCTCTACCCCTCACCGAACTGCTCCCCGCCCAATTCTCCTCCACCACCAGCAGCTCACCCTACGTCGCTCCCCCCTTGACGCTGGTCGACCTGCGCACCGCCCAATCCGGCGACGCGTGCGCCTCGTGCAAAGCTCCCTCTTCCCTAAACGAGACCAAAGCGATCGAAGTCGGCCACACGTTTTACCTCGGAGAGCGCTACAGCCGCGCGTTGGAGGCAGGCTTCTTGCCGAGCAGCGAGGTGAACGTAGAAGGCGTGCGAAAGTTGGACAATGGGAGGGTGCCGTTTCAGATGGGGTGCTACGGGATCGGGGTATCGCGCATTCTGGGCGCGCTGGCGCAGAGGGCGGCGGCCGAGTTCGACAGGTCGAATGCAAACGCAGGGACGAAGAACAAGAACGGCGGTTTCGTGTGGCCAAAGAACGTGGCGCCTTTCACCGCCGTGATTTTGGTCAGCGACATCAAAGATGGTAAGAAGCTGGACGCAGCTCACCAGGTATGGACGCGCATCATCCGCTCGGCTCGCAGCGCAGACAGGAGCGTCCGCAGCGTGCTCGACTCCATCGTCGCTGACGGAGAAAGGGCGCAAGAGTCCGTCGTCGCGGGAACTCACGGAGAACAAGAGGACGCGGGATGGACATCGGACCAAGCGTCCGAGCTGGTGATCGACGATCGGGCGGCTACGCTCGGCTCAAAGATGGCGGATTCGGATCTGACCGGCTATGCTTTCCGAATCATTGTCGGCAAGCACTGGAGCAACGACGCCAAGGTCGAGTTGCAGCATCGCGCGAGCGACGGTGGAGGTTGGAAGAGCACGCTGTTGCCTTTGGACGCTTTTGGTGCTGCTTCTTGAATGCCAATACGATGCAAACACAATTCTCAACCAGTGTGACACAAGAACGAATCGCGGAGGAAGAAAGGATGACGGTTGAAACAATGCAAAGAAACGAAATGTAAAGTGAAGCGGGGCTGGCTCTTACTCGTCGAAAGAAATCTTCGTGCCCGTACTCTGCACGATCCCCGTGCTGGCTCTCTGCGCGTTGGCCAGCGCTGCGCCTGGTTTGGCTCTCCTGCCTCCTCCTCCTCCTCCATTCCCGCTCTGCGATCTCCTCGCCATCCTCTCCTCCTTGGTCTCCTTGTGCTTCTTCGGCAGCGGAGCGTCCGGGTCGAAGCTTCCCGGCTCGGGCGGCGCTTCCTTGTCCTCTCCTTGCCTCCTCTCCTCTTGGATCCTCTTGGGTTTGTTCCTCTGGAACCCCACCCGCAGCTCGTTGGGTCGTTTGTTGGCGATCGCCGTCTTCATCTTGCTGCTCGCGCCGCGGCGCGTCGCATCGGCGGACGCGTACTGCAGCACGATCTTGCGTCCGTCGAGAAACGTGTTGCGCGGATCGATGAGCGAGGCGGTCGCCTGCTCGGTGGTGTGGAAGTCGATGAAGCCGAAACCTTTGCATTTGGTGGGCGCGTCTTCGAACGTGCCGAGCCGCACTTTGCGGATGCCGGAGGGGGAGGGGAGGACGTCACCTGGCGACGCGGGGGTGGCGGAGGGTTTGGTGGAGGCTGATGCTTCTTCGGCGTCGCTGTCTTCGTCGTCAGAGGATGAAGAGCTGCTGCTGGAGCTGGAGCTGGATGAATCAGAGTCAGAGTCAGAGTCTGATTCCGAATCGGAGGATGAGGAGGACGACGAATCCTTGCTAGAAGCCTTGACCACCTTCTTCTTGTCTCCCTTCTTCTTCCCCTTCTTGACCTTCGCCGGGGGATTCCTCTTCGTCGCCGAATGATCAAACAGCTCCCTCACCCCCGTCTCGGTCGTATTGAAGCTCAGATTGCCCAAAAACAACGTCATGCTAGGTGGATTCTTCTGAGCCCTCAGAATCCTCTGCGCTGTCTTTGTCAACCCCGTCTTGCCCTTCCTCTCCTCCACCACCGTCTCTCCTTCTCCTCCTTCCTTTCCTCCACCACCCTCTTCCTTGTCTCCCTCCTCATCATGGTTGCCGTGCAGATTCACTCCCGCACCGGGCAAGCTCCTAGCGATCCCCAAAGCGCTACTGTTGATATCCGGTCTGCCCGTGAAATCGCTCCCGTTCTTGATCAGCAGCTTTCTACCGTCCAGCGGCTGTTCGGACAGGTTCAGCGCTGCAGTGAGCATGTCTTTGCTCGGCAGATCCAGGTAGCAGAAGCCTTTGTTCATCTCCGCTCTACGCATACCTTTCGGCATGTTGACACGCGAGATTCCATCGATACCACGCTGTTCGAACCAGTCGATTAGCTTCGCGGGTGCTGTAAAGAACGAGAGGTTGCCGACCCAGATGGAGAAGCCGGATCGGGGTTGGACCGGTGCTGCGCGTGAGGGGTGCATGAGAGAGTTGGGGGACGCAGCGTCGGAAGGTTCGGTCGATTCGAGTTTGGCTGCCTTCTTGCGTCGTCGTTGCTCTTTGTGGGAGAGCACTTCGGGTTCTTCTTCGCCTTCGACGGCGGCGGATTCGGTATCGGCGTCGTCGAGCTTGCGCTTCTGCCCCACGGAAGCGCTTGCATCGTCATCAGCGGGTTTGGCCTTGCGTGCAGCAGCTTGCTCTTTCGCCTGTCGTTTGGCTGCTACGGCGAGCTGTCGCTTCTCTTTGTTCGTAAGCGGTCGGTCTGCAGGAGCGGCATCGACAGCGGGCGCTGCTGCGGTGGAGGCAGCGGCTTCTGTGTCCGACATTGTTAATGTGGATGAGGTTGATGAGTGGTAGGAGGAGATGCAGGTGCGAGGTGGAAGACAAGACCCTGAACTTTCTTTCTCTTTTTTTCTTCTCGCCGCCGAAAAGCGCCCAAAATTTTCCAAACGCGGATTCGGATTTCGGGATCCTCGAAAAATTCGAGGATGTTAGCAGAGGCTTGCTCACAAGACGCTGAAAAAAAAAGTGGCCTTGCCCTCATCGATGCTATCATGGCACGATGTTGAACCTCTTCATACTCTCATTCGGAGCACAGGGGAACACTCTTTCACACTGGAACAACAGCAGGAGTAAGATCTTATACGAACCATTGTTTCGAATCAAAGAGCACAGCAATACCAACATCACGCCTCATTCCACCAAAGTGTCATCGCCCTTCTACGCCTCGAGCCAATCCCTAACATTCGCCAACCAACTGCAGTACTCTCTCTGCTCCTTGTACTCTGCGTAGTTCGGGATGAACAGCGCCATGTTGGCATCTACACCCCTTTCCGTCCAAAAGTTGTACCACTGATTTTGAACTTGTTCGTCGAGCGTTTCAAACTGCGGTCCCAGATAGTATCCTCTCCTCTGGAAATCCGCATCGGCGTCCATCCTGGTCGCCATCTCGTTCTCCTTGTAGTACGCGATGTTGTCGATGTTGAACGACCCATCCTGTACGAATGCGTCCATCATGAGCGCTCCCCCGGAAGGCTTTGTGATCGTCGCCGAGATACGGATGGGGTAGGGCGGGTTTTCAGGCTGCTCCGGAGCCGGCGCAGGTTCGGACCCTTCTTCTTGCTCCTCGGGCAGCGGACCGGTAGTGTCGATGTCGCCGACGGAGAAGAGAATCGTGATGTGTTCGTTGCCGAAATCACGTTGGAGCGAGACCTCGTCTGATCCGTGGACATCGGTCAGCTTCCAGATACCCGACTGCTTGAACTCGGTAACAAAGCCGGGCTCGGCAGTCGGAGAGTCGCCAACGAAGAGGTTCGAGTTCTCCTGTTCGTACGACAGCTCGTGGGCTAGACCAGCGGATAGGTCGGCGTCGTATTCGCCCTGACCAAGGCGAAGAGGCGTCACGGAGAAGGTGCGGGCGGAAGAGGGGAGGATAGAGCGCGAGATAGCTGGTCGGACGCATGCACGTGCAACGGCTGGAGAAGCGCGAGGGACGGCTGCTTTGAGAAGCGTTCGGGAGAAAGTGCGGGCGATCATGGTTGAATACTTCGGGAAGGAGGGGGTAAAGATGATGATGGTGGTGAAAGAAACGATGAGGCGAGGTGGAGAAAAAAGAGATCAGTGCGCAGCTCGCGCGGAAAAAATCAGAAAAAAAAGGACCCTTTGTTCGCAAAGCTCTGCGTTGGAAGCCAGAAGAAAATTGAAGCCTCGCGCCTGTCACCGGGAAGTTTAGGACTCGATGCGTTCAGCACGTTCTCACCATGCCGAGAACAAAGGGAAGACGGATCACTTTTTTCCAATTGCGACGATCTTCCCTTTGTGCGCCGATTTGACTCCGTCACAAAGGGTCGAATCCGAAGACCTTCATCTCAGATGTGATCTCGACTGACGGCCAGACATCATACGACAGCGAGCCATCGTGTCCAATGGATGCAACCGGATCAATGATGCGTGTCGACAGTCGACCTCCCACTTCGTTGCCTGCACTGTCACACGAGTACACATGCTGCACTCATCAGTCTCAATGAAGAAAGGGGGAAGAGAGATTGACATTGCATATCATGAAAAGATGATGAGAAAACGGAGCTTCGAACGGAGCTTTGACACGACGAGAAACGAGACGAGACGAGACGAACGAGACACGAGAACGAGACGCTTCGTAACTTGAGACGAGACGAGCAGACAAGCAGACGAGACCTTACTTCTTGAGCTGAGACGGAGGAGCGGGGTCGGGCTTCTTAGCGGGGTCAGGCTTAGCGTTCGGGTCGGGTTTAGCAGCAGGGTCGGGCTTGGTAGCGGGATCAGGCTGAGCTGCGGCGGGAGCCGGCTGAGCAGCAGGATCGGCCTTCTTCCCCTTATCCTCCGGCTTCACCTCCTTCGCCGGATCCACCTTACCCTCCGGCGTGTATCCAGCGGGACACTGGAAGATCGGATCACTTATACCACCTGCATCGACGCACCTCTTGCAGAACGCCTGCTGCCACCAAACGCTATCGCTCTCCTGCATCTTGTCGCTGCCACCTGCCTCTGTGCACTTCACCTTACCGTTCTCCACCTTGGTGCAGGTGGCGGTGTTGTTGGCGATTCGGACGTACTTGGCGAGACATGTCTGAGAATCGGGTCCGAGCTTGTCGTCACCGGGTCCACGCGGGCAAGTGCAAGAACCGTAGTACGATGCACCTTGGGCTTGACCTTTGAGAGTGGACGAGATGTAGATGTTCGACTTTTCGGCGACCGCGGAGGTAGGAGGGTCCGAGTTGGTGACCGGAGCAGCTGGGCCTTGCGCCTCGGGAGCAGGTTTGGGATCGGCTGTCTTCTGCGTCTCGGGAGCCGGCTTGGGATCGTCGGTCTTTTCAACCTCGGGGACTGGATCGGCAGCGATCAGAGGCTTGAAAGCTGGAGTCACGGCGGGCTCGGTGGACACGAGGTGGAGATCTTGCTTGTGACGAGGGATGAAGGAAGGCGGCTGCTCGCTCAGCTCGATACCCGGCTCGGTGGGGATGTAAGGCGGATACTGGGCCTCACGACGATCTTCCTCCGAGTACGTAGTGTATGCAGGGTAACCAGACTCCTGGGAATAATGGCCGTACTGACGACGATCATCCTCCGAATAGGCAGGGTAGCCAGCCTCCTGAGAAGAGCGACCAGACTGACGACGATCATCCTGAGAATACCCAGGGTAAACGTTCTCCTGAGAATGGTCAGGGTATCCAGACGCCTCAGAAGAACGACCAGACCGATAGGCACCAGATGGGTACAACTCCTCGGAGCGTTCGTCGTCTCTCTTCCACTTACCCGTCCATTTATCGTCGTCGTTCAACCAGGTATCGTCCTCGTTCTTCCAATCAGTGTTCTCTCCAACATCGCGAGTGTGGATGCGAGGATAAGGAGTGTGAGGCGAGGTGTCACCATCGTTGGGCTTCCATGGACCAGAAGAAGGACGAGTGTCGGAAGGGTCGAATCCACTCACATCGCGACTGTGGATGTGAGGGTGATGACGATGATTGGCCGTGTCGTCAGAGTAAGGATCGTACGGTTCTTGATGTGGAGCACCCAGGACTGGAAGTTCAGAACCAACATTAGCAAATTTGAACCGTTTGTGAAGATCATACCCGACGTCCCCCAGAGAGCGCTTGAAGAGGGGAGACAGGGAAGGATGGTGAGGCGCGTCGTCACCTGGGTACGTGATAATGTCGGGAGAGTCTTTCCTGAACGGCTTGTAAGTCGGGTCGGAAGGCTTGACCGGCCTCACATCTCGCTTCGAGAAGGCGAAGCCGCGATGGTCGGCAGGCTCGTCGCCAGAGTCGTCACCAGGAGGCGGGCGAGAACGCTTGTCAAGCAGACCGAGGTCGCGCTTGCCGTGAGGGGGGACCGGATCACCGCTAGGAATCGAGATCGGTTCACCATCGTCCTGAGAACGCTTCTTCAGCCCGCCGTGAGTAGGCGGAAACTTAGAGCCAGACGGTTTTTGAGGGGGAAACACGCCCTCGTGCTCCGATGGATGATGACGTGACTGAGAGCGCCTGGACCTGTGGTACAGCGGATCTCCATTGGGCGGAAACTCTGGAGCAATCTGAACTGGAAGTTCAGAACCAACATCCTCCAGAGAGCGCTTGAAGACGAGAGACAGCGCATTCCAGTCGTCCGATTGATCTGGAGCAACCTGAGGTGGAAGTCCGAGACCAACATCGGCAGATTTGAACCGCTTGTGGGGATCATATCCGACATCCCCCAGAGAGCGCTTGGATTTGGGAGACTCGCCTTGTCCCGGCGTCCAATCGTGAGAAGGCGCCAATGGCTGGTAGAAGGGGTAGCCGTCAGGACCGCGCCTCTCAGAGCGCTTGCTCCTTGCAGCTGGGTGTGGAACACCTGTCCATGGCTGATCCCATGGATGTTCAGGGCCGTCGCCTAGGTGATGGGGAGGCTCTTCCACTTCCCCTTTACGGTGATGCCTACAGCTATACGATTCGCGACCATGGGCGTCAACGTTTTCTCCACAGTCCCGGTCCTCCTTATGATGGTCGTCCCACCAGGAGCGCTTGACATGAGGGCCATTCCATTCTTGTCCAGAGTCAGTCCCACTCTCATGCTCTCCGTTCCGGTGGCGAGGTCCGAGGTGCTGATCGGTATCCAGAGAGCGCTTACCAGCGGCCAAACGAGCATTACCAGCGTCGAGATAGGCCGAGTGAACATCACCATGAGACTCTTCCACTTGCCTTTTGCGGTGGGGACCACAGAAAGACACTAAGTCACCGTTTGGATCAACGTAAAATCGATCGCATTCGTCTGGATTCTGAGGGCGCCAAGACCGCTTGGCATGAGTGGAACGCGAGTCGACACCGTCGTTGGCTTGATCAGGGATATCATCCGACAGACGACGTTCGAGGTTGAGAGAGCGCTTGTCGATCGGACCACCATTGATACCAACCCAATCGTCATCACGACGCTCGATCGCGTGCTGCTGAGTCGACACCTGACGCTTGTGATGATGCTCAACACCCAAGCCTTCATCGTTGCCATGATAGGTAGGCTCCTCGCCGAGCGATTCACCACCGTGCAAGCCTTCATCGTTCTGGCGCTTTTGGACGGCGTGATCGGCAGACTGATCGTGCTCGCTGTAAGAATCGTAACCCATGATCGAGTCCGGCCCTTCGCTGCTTTGGCGCTTTTCGACGGGAAGAGAGCGCTTATCGATGCGACTGTCGTGATGATGGGGAGATCCATAGTAGAGGTGCCCATTTGGATAATCCATAGAGCCCGCAGTGCCTGTGTAGCGACGAGGGTCTTCCGGATGATCTTTGATCAAGTCGCGGAAAGTCTCGTCCGTGCGACGCAGAAGATCAACACGACACTTTGAAGCGTCGCTTTGGCGCTTCTTTACGAGCTCGGCTGCCTCGATCGAGCGCTTGCGCATGAGGGGCGTAGTACCATCCTGGAAGTGTTGAACATCGTCGTCGTCGTTATCCTCGTCGTAATCGTCGTGCTCGTATTCGCCGTTTCTCTCGTGTAAGAAGTCGTTTGAACGACGATCGAAAACACGATACTTTGGAGGAGCTTGAGGTGCATCAACGTCGTCGCGCTTTTGCTTCCGGTTCTTGCCAAACTTGCGGATGATATTGGGGTACCACTTTTCTTCGTGTTTATAAGCCCCGCCGCGGTCCTGGACCTGCATGCGCTTGGAGAGCTTCTCTGCTGCGGGAGGACGATGAGGATGCTTGCCAAGCGGAGGAAAGTTGACATGAGGCGCATCGCCGCCAGAGAATCCAGGTTTGTTTACATGGGGTTCAGGCACGGGGCTAATGGTGCCATCGTCTCTTTTTACCTTCTCGTGGTCGCCGACGAAGCGCTTGAAGATCATCTTTCCTCGACCGGAAGCGTCATCGTCAGCAGCAGTCACATCAACCGCTGCGGGAGGATGATGAGGATGCTTGCCAAGCGGAGGGAAGACAGGAGGAGGTGTGTCGTTGCCAGAGTAGCCAGGAACATGGTGTCTGATCTTCTTGGAAGCCGAGGAGGCAGCTTCAGCAGCAGTCACGTCAACCGCAGCGTCGTGATGACGAGGCAGTCGAGGACGCCTAGGAGGCTCTGTATGTTCAGCGTGAACCGAACCCATCCTCATCGCTTCATCACGGCGTTCGACCTTGGCAGCTTCTTGAAGAGGCAAGTCGCGCTTGTGGTGACCGATACCGGGCTGCAGCTGACCGTGATCGTTGCTGGGAGGAAGATGGATGATCGCACCTGGAGCCTTGGCCTTTTCTTCCTCGAGAGGATGCTTGTGTTCGCCCTTCTCCCTGTCACTTCCATAAGAAATCTGGTGACCACTACGACCGCTAGTGTTTCCCTCTTGAGGCACGTCGCGCTTGCGGTGACCGATACCGGGCTGCAGTCCACCGTGATCGTTGCTGGGAGGAAGATGGATGATCGCACCTGGAGCCTTGGCCTTTTCTTCCTCGAGAGAACGCTTGTGAGGATGCCAAGGCGGTGTACCTTCATCTCCCGGACGGATTGGATCGGGAAGAAGCGGGAGAGCATCGACTGCTCCTTCAGAGTCCGAAGAGCGCTTCTGCATGGCCGGATGCTTGGGATGCTTGTCTCCCACGTGGTAAGTCGGGACGGAAGTCCAGGCATCAGGGAGGGGTGGCATATCGATGATCGCACCTGGAACTTCGGGTTCGTCCCTGTCACGCTTCTGCTTGGTCGAAGCATCAGCATCCTCGACACGTCGGTGAAGACTGTGAGGAATCTGAGAATCGTCACCACCACCAGGTGCATTCTTTGGGAACGGATCAGCAGCATGGTGCGGGCCGAAATATCCATGGATGTCGCGTTTCTCGGGATGCGTGCCGCCGCCGCCGTGACGCGGGTAAGCAGGAGGATCTTCGGGACCATCCGGAACATGATCCCACCGATCGGGATCATCCGAAACATGATCCCGAGGATTCTCGGCATGGGAATGAGAGCGCTCCGGCTCTAGAGAGCGCTTAGGATGATGAGGAGGCTCCGGGTCATCGTCGGGAGGCAATAGCTCCCATTTATGATTTTCCCAGGGATATTCAGGATTGTCGGCGACGTGCTTGTTCTCCTCGATAGCATGAGCGTTCGGAGCTCCATTGTCGCGCTTGATCTTGATGCCCTCTACGGAACGCTTGTGAGGGTGATGAGGAGGCTCCGGGTCATCGTCAGGAGGCAATGGTCCAGAGGTAGGCGGCGTGTACCAGGGACTACTGGGATCGTCGGCGGTGCGAGGAGTCTCGTGTTTCTTTCCCCGCTTGTCCTCCACGACAGCAGCAGCATTCGGAGCTCTGTCATCGCGCTTGACCTTGATGCCCTCCACGGACCGCTGGTGAGGAGGGCCATCATCGCCAAAGCAGTACTCGGTTCTGGGCTTCCTGTTATGGCCAGAGTCTCCACTGGGCGGGAGATAGCCTGGTCCGCAGCCATAACCGTGGTGTTCGCGGCGGTCGATCTTGATAGGACTGGCATCACCAAACTCGACCGTAGTGCAGAGTAGCAGAGACAGGCTGACCGTAGTCAGCAGGAGAGATTTTCGAAACCCCACCATCTTTGGCGACGTTTGAAAATCCAGCTGAGGATAATCGATCGCAAGGAGAGAAGGTTTGGAAGGGAAGGTGGATGGTGAGGAGGGAGAGCGGGATGAGGGATGGAATGCTGAGTATATATCTGCGAGCGGCGGTGGGGATGTTCGAGGGATGTGAGAGATACAGCTTTCATCAGCCGACGAGGCAAGCACACCACCGCACTGCCCTATTTCATTTCCAAGATGTGTCACAAGACGCAAGCCGGGAGCGGGAGAGATTGTATGGCTGTGTGAAGAAAGGATCGTGGGTAAAAGTCAAGAATTAATCTTTTGTTTCCCACACACCCACCAATGCACCCCGGAAGCAACCCCCACCCAGCCCCTCTTTGGCTGTGTTCGGGCCGGTAAGGGACGACTCGGTGGGGCCAGATTTTCAAGGCACGGTTGTCAACACAGTACACAGCACGTCGCTGAAAGGCTGTGGCGTGGGATCTTATTCCCAGACAACTGGTCTTGCACAGCATCATCAGAGGGCGATGCCAGAGTATTGATATGGTCTGAAGCCGAGAAACAAAGACTCACTCGGAATCCCACAAATCGGTGCACGTTGAGCGGAATGACGACGAAGGCGGCGTGGTGGGGAACAATGTGGACCCACAATCCACTGGTGAGGTGGCAAACACAAAGACCGATGGCGTGAGAAGCTGGACCATGTCGCGAGGCAACACTTGGCACAGTCATTGTCTTCGTCGAGGTACCACTTCGACACAGCCTTGTTTCCGTCGAGGTACCACTTCCGCACAGCTCTGTCCATAGACTGATCCTGAACAGCTTTGAACGAAGAACACTGATTGTGCTGACAGCTAACGCTCGAGAAAGGACTCACCTCGACGCTTGTCGACACCTTCACCTCACACTCCGTACACACACCCGTCAAACACGCACAACTTGTCAGCACCAAACCACATCAATTTCACCACCAAACCCCAACCCTACGACTCCACACTATCCTCAAAACTACTCCCACTCTCCCCGCTCACCTCCTCCCCTCCCCCCCCCCCCCCCCCCCCCCCTTCCCCCCTCCC